>PVHY01001840.1:0-143483 GCA_004024945.1 Uropsilus gracilis | reverse complement strand
TCCTCCTGTGGGTTGATCGCCCAATTTCACAGTTGGTAGTCTGTCTTAAAACTGAGAATTTAATTTAGAGATCATAGAAGTAAATATTAACTCCGTCCAAAAGAACACCAGTCCTACCCAAGATCTCCACAGATTCCAACAATTAAAAAGATAAGGAAAATAAAGTACCAAAAACAGGGATACAAGGTAGAACCATCAAGAACCAGAAGAAATGGGCCGGGCACAGTGGCTTGTGCCTGTAAGCTTCTGTCTGAAGCGGTCGGGGCCAGGGATCACAGTTCAAGTCCCACCTGGGGCCTGTAGTGAGACCTAGTTCCAAAAAAATAGCTGGGCGTGGTGGCACACGCCTGTAATCCCAGCTACCTGGGAAGCTGAGGCTGGGGATTGCTTGAGTCTGTGGTACCCCGGGCAATGAGAGCCAGCTGTTCCACAGGCAAAAATGGCAAAACCTAGTCTCAAAAAAAAAAAAAAAAAAAAACAGCAGAAATGATGAAAGAAATTAACAAGTACTTAGATAATGGAATATCAGAGATAGCCCCCAAAGTAAACATAGATATCACATTTAAAAAAAAAATCTTTAAAAAGTTCTATGAAAAAGAAACTACAATGACTAAAATTTGAAAAGAAACTAAATACGACCTCTAAATGGGTAATAAAAATTAAAAATCCAACAGATACTTGAATGGGGGTTAGTCACAAATGAAGACAGGATTCATTAGTGAACTAAAGGTAAACAGAAGGATCATTCAAGCTCAATGGTTATAAGAAAGAAAAAAGTGTGTAAGGTGGCAAATTTTAGTAAAACATATCATTCACTGACTTGATAGGGATTTCCTCCTTTGACCTCTAAAAGCTATTCTGGTCTTGAGTTCTGCCACTTGAGCTGGCTGCAGATCAAAGAGAAGAAAACTTCTTGGAAGGCAGGTGCGTGACTTTCATAGTGTTCCCTTAGCAGGTCTCAGTCCTACCTCAGTCAGAACCTTTTAAAGTGACTCACAAAAGCTTTAAAAGATGTGCAATGCCAGCAGAAGTCAGGGCTCCCTGAAAAACGGCCCTGGTTTCTCTGTGCACAACCTGCTTGTCAGCAGAATCAGAAGCAGGAGGCTACCTAAGTGGTAGCATCTTGAGTGCAGTATAGTTTCCTGGTGTTTTCATGAGGCCAAGGGATGCATTAAAGAGTTGGCATCACTTCCAGAGGCACATTAAAAATGCCCTTTCTAAATACACAGTCTCTTCTTCCTTTAACTTATAGATTATATCACTTTAATTGGTCAATCATTTTTACTGTGTTTCCAGGTCCCAGGAGAGGGGAGAGCAGTAAACTGTTTCTGAGCAAAGGTGACGCTGTTTCTTATGAGGAGGTATGAATGGAGAACAGAATAGAATGAAGGCTGAACAGGTATTTTCTGCTTTTAGTTTTAGGTTTGATACCTGAATGTTCAGATTAGGTATCTCAAACTGTTTGTAACTCAAAGGTTCACTGCTTTGCCCCAGGGAAATATGGATCTCTGCTCACAAACATGATGAATTGCTTTTTATTATGCCCTTCTCAGATCTTTTCAAGTATTAGGAGCCCAGGAGAAATCAGAAATTCTAAGTATAGGTCAGAAGTTGCTGAAAGTAATGAATTATAAGAGACCTAAAAACTCTGTCATCCATTAAGGTACCTTACTAACAAATCCCATTAATTATGACTGCTGTCTAGTCTCCTGTTTATAATTTTAAAATCACCTTGATGATATAAATATCTATATCTATATATACATATAGTTTGATCCTGGGTGCATAATCCAGAAATCCGGGAAACTATATTCTCCTGCAAGTCATTAGCTATTTGACTTTGGGCAAGTTGCAAAATTTTCATGCTTTTTTTCCTCATATGTAAAAAAGGATAATAATAACCAATGTCATCTGAAAATAACTTGTAAAAATTTGAAGGACAGCACAAATAGGTGACAATCGAATACGGTACCCAGTAGACAAGAAAAGGGCTCTAACAGTTGCCTAGACCAGACTTTATTAATAGTGCCTGCCCTGATTGATTCCTACAGAACAATCAACTTGTTAAAAATACAAACCCTTTTATTCATATTTGCATTTTATCCATATAAGATGCTCATGGAGTCCCTTACATACGAAAGCTAGCAATATGTGTTTTCTGAACAAAGAATTTTGAAACATTTAAGACAAGACAGATGTTCAGCTATGGAGTCATACAAAGAAGGCAAGAAACTAGGGGAGTCAGCTTTCATGTACATCAAAGGGAAATAGATATAAGAATATGGTGATATAGGGATATGTAACTGCTTGTTTCTGCTTTCCTTTCATAAAGGTTATAACTCCTGCAGGATATGGGAAAGACAATCTAGTTTGGAATTAAAAATATGGCCAATGACAACACACTCAGATCAGTCTCACTCAGTGAGCAGGTCAATAACCATCATGACTGATCAAAGTCACCTGGAAGGTTACCTTTGCAAAAATACTTGCCTTTGCAGAAATATTTGTCAGAATTCTTTAGCATTGCGCATACTAGTTCGGGTCTTAGAGCATATATAAGGCGGAAACATTATTAATCACCTTTGTGGTAAAATGAAGTTCATTTAGAGATTAAAAAATAAAATGCTACTTTAAAGGTTTACATTGTCAGATAAATTTCACAAACACTGACATGAAGAAATGCAAACAATAAAATGCTTTTTTTTTTTTCACTTAAAGAATTAGCTAGGAACAAAACTCTAAGTTACTCCAATTATTCATATAATTCTCATTATATGAATGATGACAATCCACACTCTGATTTTCATTCTCAGAAAAATCCCCTTTTTTCAGCAACTTATACAGGGTTCTTTGGCTTTCATGATCATTCATACTATCCAAACTACTAGTCTTAAACACCAATATGATCTACAGGCAATGTCTCCTTAGTGTGTATTCAGGGTGCCTATCTTCTATAAATAGTCTAGGAACCAAATTACCTGAGGATTATTAAGTAAGATTGTTGCTTCAAATTTGAATTATTGACTCTAGAGAGCAGAGCAGGGACTTGAATGCCCACAGAATTTAGACAGATAACAGAAATGTGGCAAATAAGCCAAAGGTTGCAAGAATCAGGTGGAATTATTTCGCACTTCAACAAACATATACACAATCTCTGTTTTCTTGAAACACATGAAATCTAATGTCTATTTTTATACTGATTCAATTTCTCACTCTGGACAGTAACATGAGAACAAAGAATGTTTCCTTGTTATTACAAAGAAAACACATGGTGTCAGCATGATAAAAAAATAAAAATAAAAACACTGAGAAGTGACATACATGCCAGTGTTAGAGGAAAAAGGCTATGCTGGAAACATGGTGAACTAATGAAATAAGTTCTTTCCAAAAAATACAACTTTGTTGGCATTTGAGCTGGGTTTCCAGATCTAATTTTTATGAGAAGTTGAACACATAGACTATTAATGTGAAATATTCTAATTTTAAGAGATTTAATTCCTAAAAATACGATGCTATTGTGGATCATATTCAGCCTATGGCCTGCTCTTTTTCTTAAAATTATTTTACTAGGATAAAGTTGGTTTACATCATTGCACCTTCGGGGATTACAGGTGAAAACTTCCACAAATTCATATCTTTACACCAGTGTCCCAATAATCTTCCATCATGTTTCACTAATCTTTCATCATTAGTACCCCAGTAACCTTTCACCATGCCCCCCCCATCTCCACTCTCACCCCACCAGACTCTTATTTAAGGGGATGTTGCTATGATCTGGATGTCTCAAAATTCACACACCATAAGTGACGGTATTAGGAGATCAAGTTTTTAAGAGCTACTTAAATCATGAAAGTGAAACTTTGATAAATGTGATCAATACCTTATTTGGAAAAAAAAAAAAAAGCTCCAGAGAGTTCCCTGACCTCCCTATAAAAAAGCACAACTGTGTTGACAGAACAAATCAACAGTCTATTAAACAAGAAAAGGAATCCCACCTCCCCATCTCCACTTATCCCAATAAAATGCTAGGATCCTGATACTGGATGATATTGAAATTCTACAGTTAGAACTGCTGTTTATAAGCTGCCCATATGTGACATTTTGCTACAGCAATCCTGATGCACTAAGACAGATATTTCAGCTAGACCAAAACTAAGCTTAATTCTATAATTCAAAGAAGGTTCCACCTCCTATGATACATACATCTATGGTGACTGGAAACATGTACCTTCTTAAATTCCTCATTCAATTGTTTTCTTTGAGAGGGCCTGGATATTTGCTCTCAGGCTCTAATAAAATTGTAATTCCAGGAAAAGTGATTAATAGTTTCTTCTAGAAAGCCAGACAGAGAACTAGTGTATGCTTTCTGTAATTTTTAGTCAAAAATTCACCCTTTTAATAATTCCAAATAAATAGTATTAATAGCTGCTATTAATGTAATAACATTATATTAAGAGTAATATATCATTCTCTTCTTAGAAGGTGTTTCCCATTATTGTATCATTGAAAACCCTACCATCCTTACTTGTCCTCACTAACAAAATTTGCATGTGTGTATAAATACATACACACACACCATATATACATAGAGAGGTATAGGATCACATTTCTTCGCATTACCAAACCACACTCATTACCAAGGCAACCACAGTCCTCCACCATAATCCATTGTACCTTCTACACATTTAGCTCTCCACCATCTTTTACCCCTTTGGCAGCTACAATTTTACAGTCAGATTTCTAGGCTTTGCTTTTGATTTTTTTTTCTGTTTTACTTTATATTCCATCATGAATGAGATGATCAGTATTTGTTTTTCTCTTTCTGATTTATTTCACTTAGCATAATTCCTTACGGTTCCATACATGAACTGAAAAGGCAGAGTTTATTTTCTTTAGTAAATGGTATTCCACTGGGTGTACATATCTTCTTAATCTAATTACTGGTCACTGGTTGCTCTTAGTTTCCATGATCTGGATGTTGTAAACAGTGCTGCAATGAACATAGGAGTGCATATGTCCTTTTGAGTTCATGTTGCCTGCATGTTTCAGGTAGAAAGATGCTTGGGATTGGAATTGCTGAATCATATAGTAGGCTATTTGTAATGTTTTGAGAAACTTCCATGCAATTTCCCATAGGAGCTGATTCACATTCCTACCTGTTAGGTAATGAATTCCCCATCCTACAAATCACTGTGCTGCATACCATGGGACCCTGGTTTTCTCCTTCCTTATTGCTACATTGTAATCATTCCTTCAGGAGCCAGCGTGTGCGTGCATGCGGACCCAAAACCCATAATAAGTGTCTTGGTTCATGTTCACTAAGTCCTGATCCTATGACTCCAGTTCATCTCTGTCTTGGATCTTCTCAATCTTTTCCCACCCATGACTCCCAACATCATATCCCCATTTGAAAGCTCAGCTTTCTTTTATTCATATCTTCCTATTGGTAGAAGATGGTAACTAATAAGCTCTCTTGGGAATGGTGAGATCATAATTTTTCCTGTGCTTCATCCTCAGTCCAAAAGGGCAAAAACTTAAACATACCAGGTATTTGACTAAATGTAAAATCTACTATTTCACTAAATTAACGCATAATTCATTCAGAAACATAAGGCAGTGCATAAAACAGCTTACATTCACTTTGAAATATAAGTGAAGATGGTACTGCTACTACTTAGTTTTCAAATAGATAATTTGTTTCCCTATCTATGAAAGGAAATTGGGTTTCTATAAATTTTAGTATTATTTGTTACAACTATATAATTATCTCAACTCTGACATTATATGTAATTCTGCTTGATATTTAAAAATAAACTGCAAGTATACATATTTTGCTAGCCAGATTTTTAAACATTATTTAAGATAATGACTATGAAAAGACAAGCTATATTCTTCATAGAAAAGTACAAAATTGACTTCCAGTATGTTACAAAAGCATGTTTTATAAGACTATATATTTTAAACTAGTATGTTAGGCTTTCTGGAACCAAATTTTATAGTCATATACTGCCAAAGAATCAGCTCTATTCAGCTTGATGTTCCAACACAATTGTAAAAAGTCACTGTACTTTAGGATGACTTTAAATCTTTCATCATGGAAAGCATAATTCCCAGTGCTTAGAATTTTGCATTTCCCTGAAGTATACTGCACATTACTGTGCACTACTTTTATTAGCATAATCTCTTAGTGCTCAGTGATAAATGTTTTCATTCCTTTTGTCTAATTAGATCATACTACAATGAACACCACCCCCCTGCATTATGTATGTATTTACAATGGGAAACTCCTGAAAATATCTACTTCTCTACAAAGAAAAATCTTTTGCAGCACGAAGACACATACATAATCAAAATCTTCCATTATTTATGATGCCTGCAAAAACAGTAGAGGAGGCTCAGTGGGGTAAAACAAAAATTAGAACAGAACTTTTGAGGTAGATTTTAGCTAAACATGAAGAAGAGGACTACAAATATTAATATCATAAATAGGCTTACTTAAGGGTAGTGAGATCCCTGGTCTATCAAAGGAGTGATAGTGATGTAAAAATTCAAATATGAGTTAAGAAAACACCCAATATTATTCCCAAATTCCTATCAAAGATGAGATGCCAATAATTAGCAATTTATAAAAGATAGTGGAATATTTGTTATCTATATATTTATTATGTATTAAGAATATTTCTGTGCCCTATAGATTAAATAATAAGTAACCTCTTCCTGACTTCATGAAATGTACAGTCCAATAGTGAAAACTGGCAATATACTATTATGGGCAGGTTGGAAAGCATATGACTTTGGTTCTATCAAAGCATTGTCTAGTGGACAAAGTCCTTATTTGCAGTATCAGGAATGCAGGGGGTGAAACAAAAGATCTTTTTAAAGTAATCTGCATGTAAAATGAAAGTAGTAATAGCATAACAGCAAAGTAGTCATGAGAGCAAACTTTCAGACTTAGGTCTAATCCAAACACTTTAACACTACAACCTGCTAAAGTGTTTGGATTAGACCTCATGACCATGAGGGTTACTAAGCACTTATGAGCTAGAAAGTCATCTGATCTACCAGTTAGAGAAAGGTAACTATGTGCAACACAAAGAGGTGTAGACTACAAGCCAGATGGGCACTGTTTTAATGGCCTCAGTAGAATATAGATTTAATTTTACATTTGGCAATGGGAATGCAGGGAAAGGGAAGATACTAAAAATGTTAGCCTCTCCTGAATTTGATGACTTATCAGTTATAAGAAAGATCAATGAACTAATATTACTTCTTGGATGGCTGCCTCCTTCCACAATTTAATTTCAGCAGATGGAGATGGAGCAACATGAGAAAACTTATGACTTCCTTCATGCCCACAAGAAGTTTTAAAAACTGTAGCCTGCACCCTTAACATAAACACTGCAAGAGCAGGATAAGCTCTCTAAGAATTCTGTACCCTATATACAGGGTTTCTCCTGAATACCATATTTGAACTGGTTTCAAGTATTTGGTTAGCAAGTATTTACTTAATTTGTATTAGGTTCTTTGAAACTGTGACTTAAAAATGACATATAAGGAAAATGGGTCCTACAATGATGTCTCTTGTTTCAAGATCAGCCAAGATTGCTTGATTTTTCTGGGTTTATCATTTTTGGGGGGTGGGGAAGATTTCCAATTAATTACAACAAAATTACAAAGAACAAACAGAAGCTGCTAGAGGGCCTGGTGTTAGTTTTTATTCTTTTAACCTACTTGGCAAACAACCTGCAACAGATAACAATAAGATAGTCTTCATTAGATTTTTTAAATCAACGTTAGTTTTCTCTTGCCACATATGCTCTTCCTTTGAATGTATGTTAAATGCAAATATTTTTAAAGAGGTAAAAATTCTAATCATCCAAAGTGAATCTAGTATCTGTGTGTGAGCCAATGTCCTGGAAAACAAATCAATTCAATATTCAACTAAAAAAGTATGGTGTCTTAAAAATACATTTTCTGGCTCTGAAATTTATAGTTTAGAAAAGTTCACTACATGTTAATACAATTATCCTACTGTAAGACCCTGTTCCTGTGTTTAAGGGATACCATTTGCTAAGCTAAATGACACCAGATTCAACTGTATTAGCTCATTCAGTGTCTTGGAAAGCTGTGTGGAGAACTCTTAAACTACTGAACATGGAACTCACATTCAATCCAGCAATCCCACTTCTAGGAATCTACCCAGAGGTTACAAAAACCCTAATCCAAAAAGACACCTGTATCAGGATGTTTACTGCAGCATTATTTACAATGGCCAGGATATGGAAGCAGGATGTCCCAAAACAGATGAATGGTATAGAAAACGTTTGTATATGCATGTGATAGAATACTATTCACCAATCAAAAAGACAAACATATGGCAAGATGGATGGAGCTAGTAGGGATCATACAAGCAGAAATAAGTCAGAATGAAAAGGAAAAATACTGGCTGGTCTCCATATGAAATATATACAGAAAATAAACAGACAAGAAAAAATTTAAAGCTAACCTTCAGCAAAATTAAAGCATAGAGACTGACAGAAGGGAGAAATTGGGGGCTGGAGGGGCACAAAAGACTAAGATGATGGTTCACAGGTGATAAGTTTGTGGGAGAACATGGGGCTAGATAACAATGTAAAATAAAATTTAAAAAAAGAAAAAAAAAGAAAATCAGAGTTTTCAGGAAATTCCTGGTAAGTCAAAATACATACATTCAGAAATATCTTTCACTGAAATTCATCTTCAAAATGTAAAGAACAAAGCGATGCAGTTTCATTGGAGCTTAAGATGCTTTAACTCAGTTCAAAATGCTTTAACAAGATGTCATCGTCTAGGTGATAGAAACAGAAGACATTTAATTCTCATAGATTGGGAGGCTGGGAAGTTCAAGTTCAAGGTGCTGGCTATACAGACTCCCGATCTCCGGAGCACTAATTTCCATGAAGCAAGAAACTTTCCCTTATAAGTCAAACAAATGCCTATAATAAAAACATGAATTTACTGGGGAAGGCATGAGAGGGAATCCACAGCACAACAATATTAACATATAATTCAACTGGGAAGGTGAAGAAGCTCTTGGCAGAGAAATTCGGTAACTGCAGTACAAATTTATTGGCAGAGGAGAAGAGAATTCACATTACAATATACAAGGATAGGCTTCAATTGGTTACAAAGAGGGAAGGGTAAAGAACCTCTTGGCAAAGTCTGGGAGACTGATGAGGTAGAGAGAATGCTAGAGATGCAGATCAGAAAGTTCCCAGCAATCATTCATCAGAAGGAAGGAAACACTACTCTTCAGAGTGGGTTCCCAGGACTCTGACCAAATCGAAACAAAGGCTTCAGGAGAGAGAGTGGAGTCCACAAGTATCTAAACTTACCTCAGTGTGGTGCCTAATTTTTATACCAGTTTTCAAAGGTATAATATCAGGGTCATCTGTTAATTCTAATTTAGGGAAGTGCTCTAAACAAGTCAGGTTTTCACTTGTCCTTGATCTGTACATGTTTATTTATCTGTATGTGTGGAAATGGGTTGTTATATAATTGCTAACTGAAGCTGTTCTAGTTGAATTAACCCCCTTTTCCATCAGAGTTATTATAAGGCCAATAAATTTAGTCTACAATTGGTCAGGATTATAACAATATCAAATGGGTTCCTGGTGAGAGTATTTATCTTGACTTTTAGACCAGCTTCTTACCTTGTCTTCACCTGTCAAAGAGAAGGAAATTATTCTAGACTCTTTCCCCTCTTATAAGGATGCTAATCTTCTCATGCAGGTTTCATCTTATTGCTTCATCTAAATTTAATTGCTTCCCAAAAGCCCTATCTCCAAATACCATTACATTTGGAGGTAAGGTTGCAACACATGAATTTTGAAGAACTATAATCAGTCCATTCTGCCTTTGCTCCCACCCCACAGAAGCCCTAGTCCTTTTCACAAGCAATACACATTCATTACATCTCAACCATCACTAAAGTCTGAATTTCCTCCACCATCAACTCTAAAGTGTAACATCCAAAGTTACATTTAAATATCCTCTAAATCACAGATGGAAGATACTGTAGAGACGATTTATCCTGGGGCAATAGCCCTCCTCATTCGTGAAACTACACTGAACTATGATGACCCCGTGAAGCAGGCTAACCTGAAATATGCTGAATCACAGTGACCTAAGGAATATAGCTGAGGGTTCTAGATAAACAGCCCATGACTGACTGACCCGTCACTGGTGTGCAGCCCAGTTTCCCCTTGAATCTTCCTCATTCTGTCTTCACCACATCAGGCCATGTACTGCCACCCAACGCAGCCGACCCAAAACACCCAAGCCTGCAAAGTGTGTATAAACCTTCAAATTCCTAGTGATAGGTGGTGCCACCCCCCCTGAGTGTCATTGTCTCCTGTTTAAGATTGCAGATTTCAAGGAAGATATGCTAAAATGTGAGAATGGCCTTAATTAGAATTTCCTTTCAGAAAGATACAAGAGGAAGGAAGAAGTGAAACAGTTTTTTTTTTTTTTCTTTGTAATGTAATAATTCAGGAGCTGTTTCTGGAAGGCTGGAAAACAGAAAGGATATGTAAAGAGGTTTGAAACAAAGATGGGAATGGCGACTCAGATTCAGGTTTGGTTTCTGCCATTTTGTGGGATGAAGATGTGAGCCATGTGAGTTTGGCCATGTGGTCAAGGCCTGGGGTATGCAGCAATTGGCTGGCCCAGGTTAGGAGTGTGTCTGTTAAAGGAAGCTAAGGAGTTTGGAGATTTGAACTCCGTATTGGAGTTTGTTTTGCTGAGTTTAACTTGAATCTGGGAGAGGCCTTGCAAAATTCAGGCCTGAAAAGAAAGTGAACTTTGCTGGTTCCGGTACTATGAAGTTTTTTCTACTACCTGGAGGAGGATGACAAGGAGAAGACGGCATGCAAGAGTTGGAGCACACCAAAAGAAGATGTCTTCGAAAACACAGAGATGAACTCTGATGTTGGTGAGATGATCAGGACTGAGAGACTGAGGATTTTTGGACAATCTGGGGAAAGGATTTTGGACAATGTTGAGAAAGGTTTTGGACAATGTTAAAGTAATTGGAGTTTTACTTACATGTTTCTTTTGTAGTAATTAGGAAATCACTTTGTTAGAAATAGATTAGTCTGCACTCTGAGAGTCTTGCTTTGGCTTGGGGTTTTGGTTGAGAAGGCTGGGGATGGTGGGAAGAAGCCACGGTAGTTTAGAAGAGGGTAAATTGAGGCAAACTATTCTAAAGTTTAAACTGTGTTTCTAAGTTTTTCTTTTTAGGTCTGAGAAAGGGGAAGAAAGCTGAGAGACGCTGGTAGCTGATTTTTGCATACCAATAGTAGGTGAACAGTGAAAATGCTAGCAAACTGCATTGAGCCTGCTTCCTAGGGAGAAGCAGGCATAGGTGTTCAAGTTAAAGTCAGAAAGTCTTTTTTTTTTCTTTTCACCTGATTTCACTAGTAGGGGCACTCAGCCTTGGGATGTGAACCTGCTGAGTCAGCACTGGTACCAGTAACCCTGCTTCCTGTCAGATATGGTGCCCTCATTCCCTGATTACCAGCTTTCATAACCGGTGTCCTGGCTGGGAAAGGGAGATGTAGTTTTATCTCCCTTGACCTTGGGAGCATGGATAGACATGGGCGGAAGCTGATCCTCCTAGTGGTCACCTGGACAGCTTATCCAGACGACACCCAACGTTCCTAATGTTCCGACACTTCCCTCAGTGGGAAAAGAACCCCCAGGGCCAAGAACCCGGTAAAACCCTATAGGAAAGGTAAAAGATCCAGACCCAGCAACCCTGCCCTGTGTCATGGTAAGGGGAGTCTTCCCCCCACCTCCAAAGCCACCCTAGAAGCCCTAACGTTAAGGCAGAATTTAGGGTGAAACCATGATCTCCTGGTAAAAGGGCAAATGGTGGAAGTGTGTGTGTTCTTGAGGGAGACGTGGCGTTGATCTGCAGTGCGAGTGTGAAGGCCCAATCTGCTGGCTCGTGGTGAACCCCATTTGGCTAAAAGTCTCCTTCACAGGGAGCCTGAACAGGGGCTTGCAATTTCCAGGCCAGTGCTGAGGTACCTGAAATGCCCAAGAGGGAAGCAATCAGAGACAGAGGAAGGGTGTCAACCGAGGGAGTCTGCTCAACAAGCGGAAATGGGCAGACTACAGACTAAAGAGATGCATCTAGGTGCACGTTGGGGAATTTTAACAAAGATTTTAGGAATGACTATGGTTCCAACCTGCTCCCAGGGAGATTGTGCACTCTGTAAAACTGATTGGGTTAATGATGATGTGGGACGGCCATCTGAAGGATCTCCACAGAGCCAATTAGTCACAAACAGTTTATAGAGTGGTCACAGGCAACCCATGTCACACAAATCCTGCGACGTTTCCTACACAGCAACTAGGCTTAATATGGTCTCTCTAGACCATCTGGCTAACATAACTGGGCAACATTCCTGTCCATTGCTACCTCTTGAAACAAAATGGAAGGTGCTAGGTGCAACATCTCTTCCTGTACCACTGAAACCTGACAAACCAGAGGGTTCTAAAAAAATACTGAACTTCAGCTGACAGGGAAAAAGGCCACTACCATCTGCTTGGCACCCTTATACTCTGTGTGCCAAACCCCTTTCAACTGGATTGTCCCAACTTTCCTCATTGGAATCTGAGTTTCAGTCATCAGTGGCCAGTCCTGGCTCCCAAACTGTGTACCATGAGCAAACATCACAATTGATGGAGGGTGAGGCCCCCCCAGCTGCCACTTAGAGAAAGACCAAGGCCAGGGGACTATGATCACGTCAGGGCACTCCATGGGGGTCAATGTCTCTGTTTATCAGCCATTCTCTACCATGGATTTGCTTAACTGGAAAAATCATACCTCGTCACACTTGGATAAGCCCTGGGCCATGATTGGTTTTATCCACTCTTTCAATCAAACTCTCAGACAAACCTGGGCAGATGGATAAGAGCTTTTGTTGACTTTGCTGACCACAGAGGAGAGAAGGCGAGTGCTGCGTGGTGCACTACAATGGCTTGGGCACAATGTTCCCGATTATGCCCAGACTCAGGTCTCCTTCAACGATCCTCATAGGGACTCCAATGATGAGGAGAATTGCCAGAGACTGGAGCGATAGCTATAGGCTCTAATAGCTGGCATGAAGGAAGGGAGCAAGAGGGCTATAAATACGTTCAAAACACAGGTTCAACAGGAAACAGATGAAAAGTCCAGCTGCCCTTTATGAACAAAGTGTGACTCCCTTAGACTGTTCACTCCCTTTGAGTCGGAGGCCCCTGAAAATCAGCTTCTTATAAATGTTGCTTTCCTGAGTCAGGCTCAAAGGGACATTAAGCATAAACTACAAAACCCTGAAGGATCCCTGTAATGAATGTAAGCCAACTGGTGAAATAGCTACCAAAGTCTTTATTGAGACCAAGAGGCAAAATGCAAGGCAAAGGGGAAAAAGGAAGAGGGGGACCTTATAGCTGCAGCTCTTACTGAGCATCAGTCCCAACCAACCAATTATAAAATCTGAAAATCAGGGAACAAGGATACCAAGGCCATCAACAAGCAGGTTCATTAGTACCAGTACTGACCCAATAGATTCATATCCAAAGGTTGAACGCCCCTGATGGAGAGTTAAGGGTTTACACACACTCTATATGCTCTGGTGTTCCAGGTGGGCTATCAAGGCCTGATGTGGCAAACATAGAATAATGCTGAACCAAGAAGTAACTGGGCTGCCTACTGCATCAGTCAGTCACGGGCTGTTTATCGAGACTCCTGGGCTGTATTTCTTAAGTTACTGAGCTTCAGCATATTTCAGACTTGACCTGGTCATCATATATGGTATATACTTTTAAAATATGATGGCGGGGCATACCTACGACAGATGCGCCCTGTTTCACATGGGGTAATGAAAACCCCATTGCTTGGGGTTCCAAGAAAATCCAAAACATTCGAGGCAAATTTCATCAGCTCTCAAAGCTGAAGAACAATGATTCTCTCTGGTTTATTTCTGCAAACCGGTCCTGGTCCGAGGACTTTGGTTTGAGGCTACATGATCTGGCTCAGGTCATTTTTTTCTTCTATTTGAAGAGACTGCAAATCAGCAGCTGAAAAGCTCTTTTTTGACATCCAGTCACTTCAAGGAGACCAACAGTCTTCCTTTATTTGTTTAGAAATGTCTTCAGTTAGAAAGTCAGTCCATCACTCACAAGTTCCATTTTACACAACACATGACATCACAGATCAGGGTAGTTCTTTAGAAAGAATAACCTTTTATCCAGTGTCCAACCACATATTCCCTTCTTCCATCTCCCAAGAATCACCCCTAACAATCACATTTCTAGATTGTGCCTCAGAAATCATCTAGCCTCTATCTAAAGCCTCCCCTCATTTACTATTTGTTACAGGAATGTGCCACTCTTAACTCCACACTCTGTCTTACACAGCCTGGACTGTTATAGCAACATGCCACTGACTGAGCAGCAAGTATTTATTCCTTCGGGTTCTAGAGGAAGGGAAGTAAAGGATAAGGTGCTGGTCAATTTGTTCCCTAGTGAGACTCTCTCATTAGACTGGAGATCATTGTTTTCCTCGGTGTCTTTACAGGAGATTGGGCCTTTTCTCTTATTATTGGTATATGCATCCTCCAACCTCATGACCTCATAAAATGTAATGACTTCCCAAAGGCTCCACCACTGAATAGTTAAATTTAGGCAATTGGGAATACTGTTCATCATATGAACTCTGGAGGGGCACAAGAATTCTGTTTTTAATAGTATAGAAGGAAGTATATACAAAAAGACCTCAATATGTCTGTTTAATGAATACCATGCCTACAATATACTAGGTACTATGATAGAGAAGTGATGCAAACAGAAAAGGTTTCTGTAGCCATATAGCATACATTCCAATGGAGGAAAAAAGAACCAGAACAAATATGTTCTATAAGTAACAGATCTGGTAGCTGCTATGCAGAAATAAAGGGGAGAGGGCATAGAAACTAAAAGGATTATGCTAATTTGGAATAAGTATTGAAGAAACACCTCTTTGGAAAAATGATATTTCCTCAAGGAACTAAAGGGGCTGAAAAAGGAAACCATGTTTCCAACAGGAAGAAAGGGATTTGTCACAGAATTAAAAATCCACGGGAGCACAGTAGTCTTCACATGTTCCAGAAATGACCAAGGCCAGTAGGGCTGGTTGGAAGTAAACAGGAGGAAGCAGAATTTAGAAAGAAAATAAAAGACTGTAGAATCTTTTGAGGATTTTCATCTGTTTCTCAATTAGATGGACAGTTAATGAAGAGTGATAAGCAGAGGGATAACACTTCAAATAACACTTTTGCAGGCTCCAGAAGGATACTGACAGAAGTGGGGATGTTCTCTTAAATCAAGCAATAAAAACAGAGATTTAGATTAAGAGCATAGCAAAGGAAGCATCAAGAAATGGCATCATATGAGTACGTTTTCAGAGCAGAGATAACATAATTTCCTGACTGAAATGGAGTAATAATGATAAAGAGAGGAATCAAGGAGGATCCCATGTGTTTAACATAAGAAAGTGAAAGGATGGCCTCCGTGGGGAGAACCACGAATGTACTGGAGAAAAGGCAGGGGATTGGTTTTGGCTATGTTAGGTTTGAGACCTCTGCTAGTTAATTAAGTCATAATGTTGAGTAAACACTGATGATGTGGGCTGGGAGTTCATGAAAAGACTGAGCTAAAGATAGAAATTAAGGAGTCATGGCACACAGAAAATATTTTAGAAAGCTCTGCCCTGGTAGCAACATTCTTTCAATCCCATTGGATTAAAATAAAAATACTTGGAAACTATGGGCTTCATGTTGTATTGCATTTCAGCTTCTGTGTTCTACTGCATCATCCTGGAGAAAGAACCTTTCTCTGGGAGATAATAGCCTTGTTTCTTATGGGAAGACAAAAAGACAGAGTGTTAACACAAAGCTTCTGCTAAGACCTGACATACTGCCACTTTCACTCACATTTCATTGGCCTTGCCCAGTGGATCATGTGATCAAGTCAGAGACAGGAGACGGAAAGTATATTCCATCCACAGGGAGGCACTATGCAATGTCAGTCACACTACAACAAGAAAGACTATGAATATTTCATTATAGGTACGCAAGGCATGAATTAATATGCACAATAATGCACTCTTTCTGAGTACATAGTTGTATATAAAATCCCATGAAATAAGTGAATATAGCAAAAGAAGAAATTATCAAGGATGAAGTTTTATATCATTCTATAATTAGAATGGTGACTTAGATACAGAATAATAAAAGAGAAAAATGTGAAATAAAAAAGCAGAAGAGTATGGACCACTGAAAGCACAGAAGGCACTTCAGGAAGAACAGTCATTTCTTGTGTCCAATGTCAATAATAAGTTAATATGAACTGACACATGACTATGGATTTTGCAATATGGAAGCATTTGGATTTAGACGAAGACATTCCAGTGGAACAAAAGGAAACAAAAGGCAAAGCACAATGGTTTTAAGAAAACATGAAGGAAATACAAGTGGATACATTCTCATAATAAATGAAGAATTCTGCTTTTGCCAAGGAGCGGATAAACTGGCAGCAGTTTCAAGGGAAGGTGAAGTAAAGAAAAGGTGTTTAAATGTTTGTATACATTTAACTAATGGAGAAAAATAGCAACGATGCCCTTTGATTAGAACAATCCTGTAGCAAGAGAGGAAAAACAAAGAGAAAATTAATAGACTGAGGCACCAGACTAGGCAAGAAGAAAGGGATTCTGGATACAAATGGAGGGACTGATCTCAGCACAAAACTCAGAGAAAGTGGATTACAGAAATAAAACCAGAGTATGTAGGTACAGATAGAGGCAGAGAGAGAACTTCAGTTTTCTCAAGAAGTACCTAGGGGTGGGCATGTGAGAAGCAAGAGACTATGAAAGGCAGAATATTGTACAGAGATAAGTATTACAAACTTTAGCTCCTGGCATAGTCTTTAATTAGCCATGTGATTCAAAAAGCAAATGAGCAAACTTCATGCCTCAGTTTCCTCCATGGGACTTGGAGCTCATAAGGTAACCATTTCATAAAGTTGAAGTTATTAAATGACATGATGTGTCTGTCTTCTGCTAGTAGTACATAGACTCTGTAAGGACATGAATGTCCAACTATTTTTTCCATTTTTATGTACCAAGTGATATCCCTCATGCTTAGTTGTTTAAGACTTCATAGGCACACAACGAACAGGCAACAACATATGAACATCACTTATGTGTTACCTGGTATATAGCAAGTACTACTTGCTACTATTGACCTATTATTGACCTACTTGACCTATTTGCTACTATTGACCTACTACTGACCTACTTGACCTACTATTACCACCAGTTACTCATTTTAACACTAATTCAGAATGATCTGATCCCTTCCTTGAAAAGGATAAGGGATGTTCTCTTGTAGGTATGGGATGGAGAGAGAGCAGGTATGAGAGGTGTGATTTCAAAATCAAATTCTGTATTACTTTGGAAATGTCTGGGTTGTTTCTCAGGAGTTTTTATGAACAAGGTTAGACTCTCTCCTGTCACTATAATTTCTATTTATATATCTCCCAAGTGGAGTTACAATTTCTCCTATAAACACAATAACTGAAAATAACATGCACTTGGTAAACCAGTGCATGTTACACTTCAGTTCAGTACACTCTGAACTTCTATACTATGGATAATTTTATCTGGGTAAACCTCCAGTTACAGATGAATGCATGCAGATCCTGAGTTTCATTATTTGTCACGACTACCCAACCAAGATGGTAGCTGACTATTAGTACAAAGAAAATAAACACTGTATATCAAATTCAATTGTGAGTGACCTACTTATACAGTCTCACTGTTACACTCAAATTTAAAAAAAAACTGTTCAGGCTGGGCACGGTGGCTCGAGCCTGTAAGCTTCTGTCTATGAAGCGGCCGGGGCTAGGGATCCAGTTCGAGTCCTGTCTGGGGCCCGTAGCAAAACCTAGATTCAAAAATATAGCTGGATGTGGTGTTGCACACCTGTAATCCCAGCTACCTGGGAAGCTGAGGCTGGGGATTGCTTGAGTCTGGGGTATCCCGGGCAATGAGAGCCTGTGGTGCCACAGGCAAAAATAGCAAGACCTAGTCTCAAAAAAAAAAAAAAATTAAATTTAAAACAAAATTTAAAAAAAAAAACTTCATTTGATATTAATGTAATGAAGCATACAGAATCTGTAAACATTTTTAAGTATAGCTTATGTCTTGCATAATCAATTCAGCTGATGATCCATTGACTAATTTTATATATTAGCTCTATCAACATTAAAATATTTGTTAATATTTTAGCATCTGTTAATTTATCTAGTAGAATAAGTAAACCTAAATATTCACTATAATACGTCAATAGTCTACATAGTATTTTGTCAGACTTTCATTTTTTAAAGAAGCATTTTGTACAGTATGCATTTGTTCTGATTCAATAAAACACAGTTTTCATAATTGCAAATGTTCCAAAAATAATAGCAAACATGTGACTCTTGCATTTGATAGTGGATATGTTTGCATTCACTGATACTGTTCTTCTGACAAAGAGCATGCATTTTATCAAGAAGATCATTCACTTTAATAATCCACAAATATTCATGGACTAATGGAAGCTACTGGCTACAATCCATGTAGAACATGTCCAGAGAAGATAAGAAATTTACTATATATTACAGCTGTTTCTCAAACTATCCAAAGGAGTAATGTTATCTCCAAATCACAAACAAGAATCTAACAAGCCTGACAAGATTCAATGACTCACCCATGGTCACATGGCTAGAAGACGAGACCCAGTGACAAAATCAAACTGTAAAGATAATCAAAGTCCTTGCTCTATGTCTGACTGTCCCACCTTGTGCCACCATGTCACCAACTAAAGAGCAGGTTGTATGACATGATTGGCACACAGTCCACACCTCTAAGTTGGAGAATAGTATGCAAGGATAGCATGAGATTTCTGCCCTGGTAAAACTTAATTCTTCAATAACTTAAAACATCATATCTTTGATTACATTTACTTTAAACAAAAACATGAATTAAACAAAAATTCTGATCTTCAGGTGGGTATACCTATACTTTACTACCATATTAATACTCACTTTCATTCTCATTTTAAACAATCTGAACAACTGAAAAATCTTTGTATTTATATGACACCATAAATAACTTTTGGACATAGTCCATATTGAAATCATCATAGAACTAATGAAATTAAAGTAATGCATTACTTCATGACACTGTATCATTTTGATGATATGAAGTCAGTATCTTCACATATAACATTTGAGAAGAATTTAATATGCTTAAAATATGAAAATAATTGTTATTATAACTATTATCCTATGGAGATTTTATAACTGGTGATAGATGTCAACATGGCAGAAATAGAGTAACTATTATAATTCTGCTATAAGAAAAACTCACCCCAATAACAGCCAGATATTCTTATCATTAAGCTGAATTATATATTCAACCATATAGAAAGGTGAATAGATTTACTATCAGATGACCATCAGCAGAGATGAGGAGATGCACAGAAAAAATATTGAGAAAGCAAAGGCTGTAGTTACTGTAGGCCAGGTCTTGGATGCTCCATATTTTAAAAACTTCTTTTTTTTTCTTTTCATCTTTATCACAAGAGTAGGGATGTGACCCAGAGCTAAATCAACTAGAGTTTTTCCTCTGGAAATCTGAGTCTTGGGGAAAAACAACAAATACACTCAAACCAAAATCAGTTAGAGTTAAAATTCTGATGAAAGGCCTTTAAGATTCAGCGAGCAGGAGGAAAAGTCAAAAGAAGCTAACAACGGAACTATACAACTGGGGGTGGTGGGAGGATGGGTGGGAGTGGTCAGGGAGGGAAGGTAGTGGGCAAATCCTGGGGAATACAAAGATGTGAAATACATATATAAGTAACTTATTTAAAAAAGAAATCAGAAAAATAAAATGAAAAGAAGAAAATTAAAACTAAAGCCAATGTATGGAATGAAATCATAAAGAATAAATATCAATGAAATTTAGAAAATAGAAATTAAATAACCCAAGCTGCCTTTGCCCCCCACCCACTCTAGGCTTTATTTTCAAATATTTTCTTCAATCTTCTCCTACATATGTTTGATTCAGTTCTTTCTTCTTTACTACTCAAATAGCTATAACTTTAACTGGCCTTGTAAGTGAAGTTTATAAAAAGACTACAAAAGTAAAGGGCATTGGAAGACAGTGTTTCTTGTTCCATTGTGAAGTTAAAAGAGAGAGGCAATTTGCATGGAATACTGCAAGTTTTAGAACACTCTTGTAAAGTCACAAGGAATGGATTGGCAGAAATACTGCAGATAGGAAAACAAAACCAAATTCAAAGTATCTTGGAAACTCACATTGTGCACTTCTGAGAATCTGAACTAGTCATTTACCCATAAAAAAGGTAGCTGACTAATATCCTAGAAATACCATCTCAAATTATGACCCTAACACCTATGAACTAGTTTTCAAAATTAAGCACTCACAGTGGCAACAGTCAATTCAGTCTTGGTGAGGGAAATCATGTTATTAGACACTCTGTCACTTCCATAATCATCCTATTTTGCCACATCCTAAATGCACTTACTGAATGAATAACTGGGTTGACTAAGGAAAGAGAATGACTACATCGACTAGTGACTCATTCAATTTATCTGTTTATGTGGAGCTTTATTGGAAGCTAATGAAAATTCATACATGATAGACCCATTTCAAGAAGAGGAGGAAAGAAATTTACCAATCCACTTAACTGAAAAGATTAGGTGTGATAGTTAGATCAACCATCAAGTAATCAGACAACGCTGTCAAGGTTCCGAATTTGTCAGCTTCATTTTTCTCTGTAATTTCTTCATCTTCTAGAGGTGGGAGATCTCCCTTTGACAGAGGATGTGAAGGATGTGACCAGGACAGTATCAGGAATTTATCTTCCACCACCCAGGGTCTGTCCATAATATTTCATCAGAAAATTCTAATGCACTCATCTTGGGCTATGTGCTTTTCTCAATCATGGTCAGACTTCAGAAATGCTACAACCCCCCTGAATCTCCTTACTCTTGTGACCAGAGTCCACCCAGAGCCTCACAGCACAGCAGCACAGGACAAAAAAAAAAAAGAAAAAGAGTACTGCCGCTAGTAAAACTAATACTGTATAGACAAAAATCGAGATGTACATTATAAAACTTTGCTAGCTTGTAAAGTATATTAAAGATTGAAAGGCTTAGAGAAATAAAAGAATCTATGAGAATTAAACAAATGATTTTCTTGTATTATTAAAAACCAGTTGGAATCTCATCTCATCTCCATGGTCTCTGTCACCCACAGAAGAATCAGTGCTATTATGTCTGGCCATCACTCTCATGACCCAGCGGCTATCTCATCAGTTAATGGTGAACACTCTGCATTTTCTTTGGAAAATAGTAAAGATGACCAATAATTAGTTTCTTGATTCTGATAGGATCACTGTCAAACTTCAATTCACACATTTCTTTTATATTTATTTTTTTAGCTAAAAGCATTTACTAAAAAAAAAAAAAAAAACTACATGGCAATATGCTTAAGACATAAAAAATAGCATCAAATTATAAAGAAAAATAAATGTAGAAAGACCCCAATAATCTTTCAGAATATATTTCATTATTCGGAGTTTTGAAAATAGTATCATTAAAAATTATCAAGCATACACTTTGTCACTTTATGTTCCATTTCTTGTGCAGTTGTTATCTTGTCTGTTCCAAATATCAGGAGAGCTTCACTCACAATGAAAAACTAAGTGAGTGGAGGATATTCCATACAGGAAAGTTATATCAACATTGATGTGGAACATCCTACTAAAGAGTTAAATTAAAAGCAATGGTAGTGTACTCACTACGGCAGCACACATACTAAAATTAGAATGATACTGAGAAGATTAGCATGACCTCTGTGCAAGGATGACATGCAAATTCATGAAGCATTCTATATTTTTCCCACTTCTAGGAATCTAACCAAAATTTACTAAGACTAGCTCAAAAGTTTATTGCAGCACTATTTATAATAGCCAGGATATGGAAACAACTCAAATGTCCCAAAATAGACAAATGGATCAAGAAGTCGTGGACATAATGGAATATTATTCATCAATCAAAGAAGACAAACTTAAGTCGTTTGCAGCAACATGGATGGAGCTAGAGAGAATCATGTTAGTGGAAATAAGCCAGGAAAAGAGAAATATTGGATGGTCTCACTTACATGAGAGATATAGCAAAAACAAACAAACAAATGAACACGAATAATTTAAAACTGTCAACAGAACTGAAATACAGAGCAAGAGAGGGGGAGGAGGGGAAAACTGGGGGAGTGATGGGCACAAGAGATTAAAATGGTTCACTGGTGATAAGGTGGTGGGAGAACCTTGGGGTAGACAATGATGTAAAACATATGTGTAGAATCATTTCTAAAAAAAATAAAATATTTTTTAAAATGCTATTTTTTTTTTTTTTTTTTTGAGAAACCTGTATCTACTCTGTTAAATGTAAGAGAGAAATCCAGAAAAATCAGATTCAGCACCATGGACGTCCTCAAAGTGATCATTAAAATCAAATGTTGGAAGAGCCTCAGGGTAGATGATGTATTATATATGTATACATATATGTGTGTATATATATATAACTTAAAAATAAATAAAATGTCTTCATCAATTTCCATTTTAAAAGTCATTTTGCTTTTATTCTGTCACTGTATTAAACCAAAATGAAAGGAACAGCAAGCATGCTAGGATATTAATCGAAAATGGGCTTTGATCGGAGAGTACCTTTATACCTAATGGCATAGATGGAGACAAAGAGGAAGAACTCATAATAAAGGAATTTGTTACCATGCTGCAATAATGCCCCATGGAAATAATGCCCCATGGAAAGGCTCATACATATATCAATCTGATGAGTATTTTCCCAAAGAATGGAAGTAAACAGGAAACAATTTCCAGATCTCTAAATCTATGTCTCAGAATTGGTGAGAAGAACAGAAATAAAGCAAGTGCCTATCAACACACAAACTACTTAGCAGATATAAATGATTAGATCTTTTTGCAATGCAAAATTAGTTTTATGACAAAAAATACATTTTCTTGGATAAAAAAAAATCAAGTGAACATAGAAAGTAAAGCTCAGACACCTCTGAATTCCTACCAAGTAGACTATCCATAACATCATAGAACCTTGGCTTGAATCTTGCCAACCTCACTGTTCATATTTTTTACACTTAAATAGATTTTATAAACTTTATCAAAATAATGTGAACACTATTTTAATACCCATATACCCACACAGTGTCTCCTTGTACAAGTGAAACATATTTTATTTGTTGTTAAATATGCAGCACTCTTTTACTGCTGCATAATAATGTAGATTCCTTTTTCTCTCTAATACATGAAAAGTTCTAGGCATAAATGCCATTAAATATTAACATGTTGGTTTATTTTCGTTTGCAGGAAAAATCCTCTGAAGTGTAATTAGGAGTTATAATTACAATTATTTTTCTCATCTATAGTGATCACTTAATGTTCAATATCTGGTTCCCATTTTTAACTAGGAAGTAAATTCCTGTGAAGTTCAGATATACTTTCCCTCTCTTTTTCTTAATCTTAGTGAGATGACCTGGCTTATACTTTTCCCCTCATGAACTACAGCTTGGTAGAAAGCAAAAACGCTTTATAAAAGCCTAAAACTACTGAGATTATGTCACTTAACCTGGGGTGTAAGGCACTACGAAAGGCAGGTCTACGGTTGGAGAGACGTGTATGTTCCTTCTCATAGACAAACAATGGTCTCTCCCTAAGAAGTGGTCAGACATCAGATTATGGTAGCAGGACATCACATCTAAAAAGTCTGAATCCTAGAAAAGGACCCGCACTCCACATGTAAAATAGCGGAGAGTTCTTACACACTAAACATCTGCTATAAACTTGAGAAGGATGATAAAACAACCATGACAGAAGAGTTGGGAGCCTCTTCCCATGTACAAATCACTGCAAATTCTCTTGGAACATGTGTTATCTTAGCAGGTGTAAGAAGTCAATAAAGACTGATAAGGAGTTTTCTAGCACAAACCCAAGCACCACCGCAGGCACTGTTTATTGGATTGAAATGGTAAAAATACAATGGGAATATTGGTATTGAGGCAACATTTATTGTAGCATGGAGGAGACAAAACAGACTTTGTTGAAGAGTCACTATCTGTGATGAGATATTGAGATGAAAACAGATTCTCAGATTCTGAGATGAGAATCCGAGGTAGCAGAGCCTTGATAAATGAGCCTGCTGGTAGGACTTCATTAAGCTGCCTAAGGAAGCTTGGAAATGAATTCTGAAATTAGTCTCACATCTTGCCTTTGCTCTACTTACTCTGTGTTCTCCCATTTTCTTTTCTGGGGCTTCCGTCTGCTCAAGTTTTAGTGGATTCTACTAACCCAGGTCCTGATCATCCATGTAATTTGTTCAGTTGAAGTATGTTGGTCCTGTTCCTCCTTCTGTGTCATCTGGATGGCTTTATTCTTTTACACACACACACACACACACACACACACACACACACACACACCCTGAATCTACAAGAACAATCCTTTGCCACACGTTCCTGTATTTAGGCACAGCCATGGGATTTGATCAAATT
The DNA here is from genome assembly GCA_004024945.1 of Uropsilus gracilis. NCBI lineage: Eukaryota > Metazoa > Chordata > Mammalia > Eulipotyphla > Talpidae > Uropsilus > Uropsilus gracilis. Next base: position 118,765 of record PVHY01001840.1, on the reverse strand, counting down.
AGTGGTCTGTGGGTGGAAATGACATGTTGCTTTTGTTCAAATATATTTTTTTAAATGTTTGCATCCCCCCATCACCATCCCTTATGTTCTACTGTCCCTTTCCTCCCCCCCTTAATTAACCTCAGAGTCCTTAAGCATGTTCATAAACATCCAGTAATTTCTGAAAATACTTAGAGTTCAAGTCATCTACATTTAAGGTAATTACTGAGATCTAAATGCTTACTGCCATTTTGATATTTTTATTTTATATTTATTTGTCATGTTCTCTTTTAGTTTTTGTGTGTTTCCTATTCCGTTTTGTTTAGATTCCATTTCCATTGCCTTTGTGCTTTCTTGTGTGTGTCTGGAGGAAGCAAGTGTGGTATCTTCATTCTGCTGCCATCCTGCCAGACTCTATGTCTCTCAATCCTGGTGTATACGCTCTGAGAACCTGAGATATTTGTTCTATCTCATTTTCCCTTTTATTGCAAGAACACTTAATATGAGATCTACCTTCTTAACAAACCCTTACAAGCACCATATAGGACATATAGTAAAAGATGATACCTAAATTTCCATTTGAGGGCTATCATACTTGCAGCTGAGGACATCAAAGGATGTCAGCAGACTGAGATGAGTACATGATGTTGCAGGGAATGTTTCCAGGTTAAAGAAACACTCTGAACAAATGTACAGGAAGGAAAAGTAAAGGTAAAAACTAAAGACTAGCATGTAGTATAAAGTATCAAATAGGAGATAAACTCCAATATACAAAATTTAACAGCTTTGATATCTTTTATCTTTAGGTGAATTATATCTAGATCAGTATAATAGAAGCAAACAATACTATATAATACATAATTATTAAAAACTGAGTGAAAAAGACCATTTACACTATGACACAATAAAAACATTATACATAATAAGATGATACAAAAGTTTTCTTTTAAACGTTAAGACATTAATTAAAACATCATCAATTTAATGACACTGAAAACACTTACCTTGTTAAACCTACACTATGTCTTAGAATTCAAGGTCCATTTCTGTGTTAAAACATTTTTATCAAGAGAAATGTCTAGTTTTAAATAGTCTAAAATCTAAACATTAGAAATTTTAAACAAGTTTCTAGTCAGCATGTTTTCGCACACAATAAATTTTAGAATTATTTGAGTCACTAGAGTAAGATAACCGATTTCTGCTATTTAGTAAATAAAATTTACTCCAAACAGTAAAAATAAGAAAAAATAAGAAAATATAATTAAGACAAAAGTAATAGTAAATTCAAATCATTTCTGGTTAATTAAATGCTACATAAAAGAAAAAAATTCATGGAAAGCATGATTTTATATATCTTTTAGTGAAAAGCAGAAAATGATGTTGACCTAATTAGCCTATACATGATCCATGAAACAAAATTATTTATCCTCGAGATTATAGAGAGACTTAGGTGAGGAAGCTACCATTTCTTATCAGCACTATGCTGACTCAGCTAGCCTCCCCAAATATCTGCTTGTTCTATTTCCTGCTTTAGGCCCTATGTCATTCGTGATGTGTTCTAACTTAGTATTTGGTTTCCAAACTTTACAAAGTTTGTTTCTTACTGGAAAGCAAAATTAAGGTAAAGTTTAGTTAGAAAAACTTTATAGGACTCCATTTCACGGTCTGTGAATCCAATCAACGCTCAAAAATTAGGAGGTTGATTAGCTTGTGTATGGATTATCAAAGCCATTTACTTCTCTCTTTCTGTGGTTGCCCCTCCTTTGACTATTCCATGACTACCCGCATTTCTACCAGGTATGATCCAAGTATAAGAAAGTTCAAAATAAAATAAAAAATGTAAAACATAGAATAGAAACATCAGGGACACCTGTACTCGGATGTTTATTGCAGCACTATAATTGCAAGGAAGGACAAGGAAGCAAATGAAATGCCTAAAAACAGATGACTGGATGAAAAAAATGTGGTATATATATATATATATATATATATATATATATACACACACACACACACACACACACACACACAATGGAATATTACTCATCAATTAAAAATGACAAATTGGATGATTTTATTATAAGCTGAATGGACTTAGAAGAATTCATCATATTAGCAGAAACAAGTCAAAAAGAAAAAAACAGAAACCAAATGGTTTCACTAATATATGGGATATGGAAAAGATAAACAAAAATCCATGAAGAAAAGTCAAAACAAGCCAACAACCAAACTGAAGTACACAACTTGGGGGGGGGGGGAATGGGACAGGGTGGGAATGGTTGGGGGGGGTGAACCCCAGAGATCACAGAGATGTGAAATTTATATATAAATAAATTAAATTAAAAAAAAAAAGAATAGAAACATCAATATTGTGCTTCTTCAACCTGTTACATTAGGGCTGGTCAAAAACTACCATAATACCCTCCTTCCCAAAAATCCAAAACAGAAAGTAAGTTGAAAAATATGTATTCTACTTTAATGATAAAAAAGTTTATTAAATTGAAAGATACTGCAGTGATATCTATCAATTTCATCAGCCTACCACAATTTGGCATTACTATGGAAATCCTAGAATGAACCATTTCTGATGGGCATATTACTACTCACGGCATTAATGTCATGATGTTGGAACACAGGAAAAAGACACATAAAAAGAAATGGAATTATAGATCTTATTCAGCCCAAGAAAAAAATATTGTCATACAAATGAACCACTAAAACTGCATCTCTTGGTATTCCCTATAAACATTTAGCTGAACAACTTAACATTTTCTTTTAAACTTGCAGTTTTTCAGGTTTTTCCCTCCTCTCTGTAAACCTTGCAGTTTTTCAGTTTTCTTTCCTCCCCCTTTGTAAACCTTGGATTACTTCCTGTAAACTGGCAGAAGGTATACTCTTTGGGGAATTACTTTTATAGATCCAATTAAAGTGTATCTCACCAGTATTCTGAAAGTTCAGGTTAAGTTAACGTTTCCAATGTAAGTGACACTTCATGGAATTTTAAAAAGAATCTGATAAAAGTGCTATCCTCACTGGAAATGCCACTTTGTACCTAAAGGAAATGAAGGTTACTGTACATTTTTCATCAAAAAAATTTTTTTTGTAGCTTGGTTTTAAAAAAGGCAGCAAAAATATATTGGTTTAGAAAATGGCATGTTAAAATCAAATGGACTTCATGTGAAAAGTTGTACACATATCTGTCATCTAAGTAGACCTCTATAACACAGTTTTTAATTACAATCAAAACAGAAAAATGTTAGGCAGGGGTAAACAATTTATCTGTTAGTTTTTTTTTAATCTATTAGCTTATTCAACAAGCATTTATTAAGATTGAACTTAAAGTTAGGCTCTGTGGATGATTCAGTTTGTACCCTAAATGTACGCATGAGTTCTATTTCATTTGATGGGAGTTAGACAGCTCCTGAAGAGCCAAAGTTCAAAGTCTTTTATTCATACATATCATGTTTGCAGCATTTTTGAATGACTCTTTTTTTTAAATCAGTATGTTTGGTTGCTTCAATTCAAAACTCAAATTTCTGTGTATATCCAGGTATTTTATTACTTACTTATTGTTATTTTCTTTTTGTTCCTCCTTTTCAGTTGTAACTACTATCAAAACAGTTAAGACTTTTCCATCTCAAATAAAGACAACTAGAGCTGCCCCAAACTGTACTCTTTGACTTAGGTAATTCAATTACTTGCTTCCCAGAACTGCTCTGTTCATCTATATCCTCCTGGTATTTCTAACCTTTTACTATATCCTGAACCAATGTGTCTGCAGAAAGCAATATATATATATATACAGTCTCACTGGGTTCTGCTAGGGTAAGCACTCCTGAGTGAACTCTAGACACATGCCTAATCATCTTTTGGAACTATCTATTAATCCCCTATTGTGTTGATGAAAACACCTGACTCAAGTTGCTTATGAATCAGACATGAGTCTACTCTTACTTCTCTGATTTTCTTCGCCTGCAAAACATCCTCAGTGAGAATGGAATTCCATTGTAAATGTCAATCCACTTCAAGAAGGTGCTTCATTTTAGACTCAGTTTAATGCCTGAAGTCCTAATACAATCTACTAATAATTCTGGTTTTTGAAAATAATAGTATTTTGAACAAAAGTATTTTGTTATTTTGAACAAAATGGATGACCCTACATAGATTTATAGATGAATCTGGCGATCTTGAGATTTCCATTTCAATTTCACTTTTTTACTTCACATTCAACAGGGCTTTCTAGTGAATGATTTTAGGAGCATCCTCTGAACAACTGTGTGGCTACGTAGCCACAACTTGGTGCTGTTTTTCTGTGCAACTGGACTGGAAGCCTGCATCACCTCCAAGTGCTAAGGAGTTGGTATTCTACCAATAGGTTACATATTTAGCATTTAAGTTAATCTGTCCATATTTCTACCCATACAAGGTTGTTCTTGCATTTGCCATATTTAAATAAAAACAAAACTCTCCCAGAGTCCAAACCTATGAAGGATATAGCTGAGCACAAGCAGACCTTTCCCCACAAGGCTGGAAGTAAAGGGACACTTTACTTGCTAATCCTCCTGTCTGTGAGTTTTAAGGTGTACCCAATGATGTTCACTGGTATCTACCCAAACTCATACCACGCAGGACAAGAATAGGTGGTATTATAATTAGTAGCTATTTTCAATTCTGCATTTGGTAAACCACAGTGAAATGAGCAAATGCAGTTCAAATGACTTCAGAGTCAAAAACTAAAAGCTCCCAAATATTTATCACAACATTCCAATGAATCCAATATGCTTAACATCCTCTAACAGAGCAACAGCTGCAGCAAGAACCCCTGCTGTGTTCCTGGTAGATCAAGGTTCCTTTGCAGGGACAAAAGCTATGCTGGAAATCTTCCAGATTCTCAGATTAGCTATGATGCTTAGATGCTTAAGTAAGCATCCAATAAGGGCTCTGTGATGATCCAGAGGAGGTATCACTGATACTACTTTTATATTATTTGAAGAGATATTTTTGCACGACATTAGTCCTAACGATCAATTAATAGAATTCCATTCTAGATTCCAGGAAAATGAGATTCATTATTAGGCACTAGATTCTCCAACTGTACTACATAACCCAAATGAAGCATCTAGCATCAATGTCAACCAAACTAGATCTTAAATGCTCCCTCTAACATTCATTACTGTCCTATATATCAGTAAGTTGAAATCACCTTGGAACTCCAGTATAATAATCTTACGAACCTTCACCACCCCATCTAACCCAGTGAAATGAAAATAAGAAAGTATCAGAAGGCTAAAGGAAAACCCAGGTTAGTTACCTAGTACTCTTGGTGCTTCTAAGCTTCCCATTTGTCTTTTTAATACTTAAGTATTGAGTACTTTCTCAAGAAGACTAAGCTTAAAAAAAAATGCTTCATGAAACTTCGAATGTATCTTTTGTATGCAAAGGTCTTTAGAACTTAGAGCATATAGACTTACTCTGGGAAGAAAAGTTGAGACATTTCAAAAGTATAGAGGATCTCTTGAAAAATAGTAACTAGACTAGAAATATGTCTACAACAAGGATTAAGTCTGAGGTGATTAAATGATTGCTACAGTTATATCAAGATGTTCTCACTCAATGTTGCATGGGCAAGTCTACTAGTTTAAAGAGATATGCGGACTCTTCCGAGACAAGGGAATTGGGCTAAATATGTCTGAAACATCTTGCAAGTCTCCTTCATTACCATAAGAACATTCTTATTTAGGTACTTACTAAGACTCTTTCATGGAATGTCAAATGAACATTCATTTTATAAAAATGTCGTTTTAGGAAATACATCTATATTAAGGACTCTGCAGTTTTGTAAAAATGCCACTTTGGCACTCAACTCTAATTATATGCCAGGTAATCATACCCCAGCAACATTGTCATTTCCTAGAAATGAATCAAGGGATAATGAATGACAGTATCGCAATCTACTTAAGGGATTCTACTTTGAGTTAGTTCTCTAAAGGTTGCCACAAGAGTTTCTAACCACAGGAGAGGTGGAAAACTAGACTGCCACATTTGCTAAGTGTCTCATGCTTGGGTTATTTTGTAGAGAAGATGTGTGAAAAGGAAATTAAAGGGATATGGGACTTGCTTAAATTATCCCCAAGACTGTCTGTAGTGAAGTTACTAGGACTTTAGGGATTGTTGAACTGAAAAACTTAGTCCTATAAAACTGTGAAGAGATTATACCTGCAGGGAATTGTGGTTAGATTTAAAATAAGCTTCCTGAGCTTTTAAAGGTATCTGAAGAAGTCCTACCTTCTACCCCCCAAATGAATATGCAAGGTTTACTGCTACATGGTTTTGAATCAACTCTAATAAAGGAAATTCTATAAATATACCTAGCACCAAAAATCTGTGGCAAACAACTTTCTATTTTATTACATTCTGTACTACAAAATCTAAAACATTCATTTTGCTCTCTATTTAAAATAATTCAAGCACTAATTAAACTTTATATAGGGGTTCCTTTCAGTCTTTGATTATAAGGGACCTAGAATTTAATAATTTTGTTCAAGTTCCTGAAGTCAGGTCTCTGAGCACAGTTTTGATTCTTTGCTAGTAATTTCTACATTCTTGATTTCCTTACACACCTTTGGGGAAAAAAAAGCACAACCTGAATTAGAGATTCTTTGAGAAAAAATGTCAAGTTGCCCTCTAGAAGAGGGTTACTAGATAAAACATTGAAGACAAACTTTAATGTAAAAATCGTTCCTTGCTTATCTGAAATTCAAACTTAATTTGGTGACCTATATTTTTATTTAGCAAATTTGGTAATTCTACTACAGAGTAAATAATCCCAATGTCAATTAAAATTTTACATTGGATGGGAATTTAGAGTTTCTCTACCTCAAGCTTCCACTGAGTTATGACATTAACAATGAGACTACAATTTACTGGGATAATTGTAAGATTGGAGGCTTTATTACCTTATGTCCCAGAACATTGCATTTGCAGAAATTGCTAATGTCTAGCATGTTCCCTCTTTCACCATATTTGAGTTTGTTTGGGGCAACATTTTTGCTGGCTCTAAATAGGCTATGTAGAATTCAGAAATTCTATGCTTTAATTACTTCCTACTTGTTAAATGATGGAATTCAAAAAAAAAAAAAAAAGACTATGTGCCTGAGTTGTTGCTTCTCTGTGTTAACATCATGACAACCATCACCAAGCCAGAATCCTGCACAATCTTTCTTATTACAGAAACATTCCTTATTCTTAAATTTAGCACTTTTCTCAAGTTGTAGCTTATGCTAAGGTATATTTGCAATTCACAATGATCTGTGGCTAACCAATCTTTCTTGATCTTCCCTCTGAAACTTTTGTTAAACATTTGAGTTCAATTGGTAACATGCCTCTGACTTCTTCACCAATTATTTAATTAGAATTAATGATTTTAAAGTTCTCATCTCTTTTGAGTAAATGTCCCTTTAAGTGTTTCAGACCATGCAATCACATCTTTACATTTTCTCCCAATTTCTCCCCTCCAAACATGCTGAATGCTTAAAAATATAGACTATGTCTTTATTCTCAGATAACTTAGACATTTTCTTTCTATGTTCCCAATGCTTGCTGTTCTTACTCATTTGCTAAATTTAATCCTGATTTACTTGCTTGGGGTTTTTTCACTTTGCAACAAATAGAGCTGTCTACAACGAAAGTCAGATATTTGTTATATTGATATGAAACCTAATCAGAATGAGACTTTCTAAAGCTATCTTCACTACTGAATTCTGCTTTTTTTGCTACTGTTGAGATCTGCTAAAAAATTAATATACTCTAGCCAAAAATAATCAAAATGTTACATGTCAATTCAAAAATATTGTGCAAAAACCGTTTACATGTTTGTGGGACTATGTTAGAAATTTAAATTTTTTTGCATACCTTATTTCATCATTACAATCATGCAAGGTAAAAATATGAAGAACTATTGCTTATTTTTTAATAGATAAGAATACTAAGAGAAAGACTGGTAAAATATAAGGTTGCATGGCTAACAAATGGCAGACACATGGCTAGAGCCAGATTCAAAAATAATTTGAGCCTGTTTTTTTATTTAAATAATTTACATATCTATATATCTACATATACAGATATTTCACATCATCGTGATCCCTGGGGGTCACCCACCACCACCCCTCCCTGGCCACTCCAGCTGGTCACCCTCCCCCCAATTGTATACTTTCATTTGGTTGTTCATATATTAGTGAAACCATTTGGTTTCATCTTTTTTCTTCTGACTTGTTTCTGCCAACATGATTTCTTCTAGGCACATCCATGTTACCAAAAAATCATCAAATTTGTTATTTTCAATTGATGCATAATATTCCATTGTGTGTGTGTATGTATATATATACATACCATATCTTTTTCATCCAGTCAATTGTCTTGGAGAATTTGGGTTGTTTCCATGTCCTTGTAATTATATATAGTGCTGCAATAAACATCTGAGTACAGGTGTCCCTTTGTACCCACATTGAGATCTCCTTTGGGTAGATTCCCAGAAGAGCGATTGCTGGGTCAAATGGTAGTTCCATTTTCATTAGTTTGAGTGTTCTCCACCCTGCTTTCCATAATGGCTGAACCAGTTTACATTCCCACCAGCAGTGTAAAAGTGTTCTTTCTTTCCACATCCATGCCAGCACTTGTTGTCTGTTTTTTGGATGTGGGCCATTCTTAATCTAACATTTTTATAATGTCAGATATTTTTCTCTCCTCTTGGAGAGAAAATAAAATTTTCTTTCCTGTTGGCTATCTTCACGTAATGCCATATTATAACTACTCTGCACATTTTCATTGGTTGATATACTGTTTTACAGACTTAATTTGTCTACTTATATTAGATGCACTTTAAAAAAGAAATGAAAAGAATATTCTCCTGTGTCTTCATGTTACCTCTGAATAATTTAAGAAATAGGAAGATACACGTCTTTTGCCTGATGTCTTAAATATCCTTGCAGTTGGGGGTCTAACTCTTTTTCTTCTTCCTTTATCTTCCTAATTCTTGACAGAACATGTCTACTTCATAAATACAGACAGGAATAGACACAAAGACAGCCCTCTGTACCTTTGTAATTTATCTCAGAAGAAACACCATGTTTGATTCAAAATTAGGATGCTTGTCACTTCTTTTGGCATTGTATGTTACATGGATTCATGCTGGGGTCTTAATAGGTGGCTCCCAATTTGCCCCTGCAGTTTTTCTCCATTTTTGCAGTGTATGGTAACAGGTATCTACAGATGAGATTCTAAATAAAAGCAAAACCTTGATGACATAAAGAAAAATAACTATCTAAATTTACCTATATCTTCCACTAATGTGAGGTACTCTGAGTTCACTAAACAATATATATATTCATACATATATACATGGATATTGAACATAGGATTGAGATTACAGCCTATGACTGCTATAGGTTGGGTTGGGCTGGGTTCAGGATTTTGTATATCCTTTGTTCTTTTAGATTTAATGTATGGCATGGCTCGGTCTTAGCACAGGCTTTTCAGGTAGCAGCTCCTGTGTGGGAAGTTAAAAGACAGACAAAAAGAAAGTGGAAAGGAAGCAAATTTTGAACCTCACTTATACAGATTGTTTACCTGATAGTATGCTATCTTTTTTTTTTTGCCAAGTTTATCTTCTTTTGGATGAAAACTAGAAAGGGATTACAAAGAAAAAAAGACACATGTTTACAAGAATCAGGCACTAAGTGATCTACATGAATCATTTCATTCCATTCTAACAAGTTGTGATATGGGTAGATGAAGCTGAGGCCTGGAGATTTATGGACACTGCAAGGTTGGTAGCTAAACTGGGTTTATAATGCAACCCATCGGTTTCCCATGATCATCCCAGTAAATATGCTAAAATAACTCAACTATTATCTGAATGGTGACATTCTCACTGCACCTATTTTTTCTTCCATCTCTCTGAACTCCTTAATTGAGCCGCTTTAATTCTCTATCAGATTCCATGCTCTACATATTCTGAAAATTTATATAACCAAGGCCTAATCTTAGGTCAAAGATCAAACAGCACTTTTTCAATATTTTTCCCTCATGAGAAACATGATGAAATTAAAGGAAAAAATAGCACAAAGGAGCTTAGAGTCTGGTAGCAGAGTAAAGCTCAATGAAACTGAAAGAAAACCAGGAGATGGGGAAAAAGACTTCAAACTGGGGCAGCTGAAAAAAGGTAAGATTCTCTAATCATCGCAGTAGATGAGAGTCTTACTATCAAGAGGAGTTGGGGTGTCACTCTATTGAGACCTTCTTCAAACACACATCCCCCCAGCTTCAGAACTTGCTTTGTATATGAGATGTTTGAATAACTCTTTGAACCTACGCACTTCTCACCAGAACACAGAAAAAGAGTTGATTAGAAATTCAAATTTCAGAAACATTCAAAACTGCAAAAGGGATATTTCTTCCCAGAACACTATACAGTGCCTTCCAGGGTGTCTTCTTATGTCCCCTATTTTAAAAAAGGGTAACTGCCTTAGCATTCAGGTCAGAATGAACTGTTTGAAAATGTCCAGAATGCTGAGACAAGTGAGGATGCATAAAGAGAAAAAGTCTGTCAGTGCTTAATTATTCAATGCCCCTGTATGCATTTCGTAATATATATCCAATTAATTCTCTTATTCATCTTTTGTACACTCAATAGGAGGTCGCTTCCATTTGTCATTTTATCTTTAATTGGAGGTCCACTGTTTACAGTACTGCAGCAAACTGTGTAAAGAATATATGTACACCAAAAATAGATGACTAGACTTTAAGCATCTCTCAATGATGGAAAGCAAGTGATGAAAAAGTGCTATTACTACAGCATCAAACAGATGCATCATCATCTGTATGAAAGGTGGATGGCATAACAGTTCTCCCTATGCCACAATCACATGAGAACTGCCCTTGTTGCAGAGGGTATAGACTTTGTTGTAATGATGCTTTGGGCTGTCTTTTCCACAAACATGCTTTCAAGTGTAAAGGAATACTGATTTCTACAAATTACTGTATAGGTGGCATTTTAAATATTACAAGTGCTCAAAAACTAATTTTAAATGAATGATTAAAAAAATGCCTTCAGTCACTTGGATATTTTCATCAATCACCTGGAATCCTGCCCTTAATTTTGTTGTTGCTGTTTAATCATATCAGCTTCTTTTAGATGACAAGTGATATAAATTCCTGTATCATAAGGAAAATTTAGTGATTACTTCTTATGGGAAAAAATGTAAAATAAGGGTACATTTGATTGGGGGAGCCTCCTGATGCACCTTTATGAATCAAAAAGTCCCTTTTGTGGTACAACTTAAGGGTCACGCATCATTCTCTCAACATCTATGTATTAAACAACTCCATTCCAGGCTGAAAGTAGAAGGGCAAACTAACATTTCATTCTTAGGGAGCTCATGGTCAGAGGTAGAAAATCAGTAAGAGCAACAAAGAAAATTTACAAGAATGATTATTTGTTAAAGTAAATTATAATAGTGATGGAAAATCTTGATCCAGTCCCAAATAGGGCTTAGAATGATCAAGGCCAAATTCTAGACCTTTCAAAATAACTGCCCTTATTCCAAAATGCAACTGTAATGTTTCTTCAAGGCTGACTGCTAGACATACAGACTAAAAGAATCCGTAGTTGAATCTGATGATTTGCTTTTCACTAAGATGCCACAGCAGTGAAGCATAGTATCTCACAGAGCAGCCCAATCTGAGGTAAAAATTAAAAATTTAGTTACAACAGTTTATCACATGAAGCCAACTAGAATTACTACACTGAAGCCTGGAATTTGAGTTCTAACAAGTTCTGCATAAGGTTTTTGCATAGTAAAGTTAGATCCGGTGCTTTATACTGACCTGGCTTACTTAAAGAAACCATCTCTGAGTTTCTTATCTGACTGTTTAGTTGAAGCTCTTCTTCTCTAAATTCAATTTCAACACGGGCTTTTAATTAGTTATTTTAACAAGTTCTTTTGTAAACTCAACAGGAATCATGGGGTAAAAGCCATAAAAACTATTTCAAAAGATATACCAGAAAGAATTTAGTCAATTCTGTCAAGAAATATAATATTAGACAGCAACGGTAATGCCTGGGAAACACCACTTTTCTAGAAGAAAATATGAACTCTATTTGGCAGCATCATTTTTCCAGTATTCAGTGAGTCCCAAACCTAAACGTTTTCAGCTGTATGTTTCAGAGCCTATGTACTGATTGACATAAACTAAGACACAACAAAATAAGCAGTGATTACATGCAGTAGCACTTTCAGTGATGTAGGAGCTATATTTAGATTTAGCAAACCTAGTCATATTAGCAAACCATATTGTGCTAATTTTATGCAGATCACAAAATCCCTGCGAGCAGTAAGGTCCCTGATCTTCAATATTTGAACAGTAGTATTTATGTCATACTAGTAGGAAAGAGAATCACATTGTATAACAGTATGGTCTGAAATGTTATTCATGTATGTAAGTTGAGTAATCATCATTTTCACAAATACTTATTATCAGAGTCAAACACTCAGTATTATGATGGAATATTGAAGAAATCTCTGTTGATTAACTATACTATCAACTAAGCCTAGGAAACAGAAATCATACCATATCACATGACAAAATAGCTGCTAGTGCTTCATATGAATGAGCATGAACGGTGCACAAAGTCAGAAGGATAAATGGAGTAATTATGACAAATATAATAAAACTAAAAGTGGAATCCTTGAGCAGATTGATATCAGAAAAATCTAATTTTCTGCCCAGATGGTGAAAAATATATTTGTGTATGTTCAAGCTTCTCAGTATTTGTGTAGTGGTGCATCCTTATCTTTATTAAATCTGAGCTATTCTTTCTTTCTTAACTGATAAACTAAACTATGAAGAAAATAGCAGAATTAGAGGAAGGTATTTCAGATTACTTTCTGCATATCAAAATGGATACAGCAACTCTTGGGAAACATCAACGGATCATTTCATCACTACACTTTCTTAAGCAAAGATATTTATTTTTCTTGGTGTGTGACAGACTACCAAACTCATCTTGTTTCAAAATGATAAAATATCCCCAGAATCATGATTCAGTTTAGTTGAACATTATGAGTGATATTATCTGTCATTTCACAAAATCATTTGGTGAACATAAAGTATCATGTTGTCTAAGAATAATCAATTTAAAGTCCTTTGGAACTCTATTTTCTACCTCACTTTGCAGCTACTTTTACTCATTTGTAAATTCTGCTGCTACTTTAATTCCAGGGAAACTTTGCAAGAGCAACAGTTTCATTAGAGTACCATCATGAAGTTCTCTGTCTAGAGGAGGAGATAAACATTAGAGCTACAAGAAAAGCCAGATTATGTCATTCTTCATAGGATAAAGAAATTACGGAACAAGGGATTAGAGAAAACTTGTGGAAGAAACCATTTTCAAGCTGGATTCTGAAGATGGGGAAAAGTGTCTGAGATGAAAGCTCAGGATCTTCCCAGTAAAGAGAACAAAGGAGAAGCATGAAAATACATGTAAAAGGACTCGAGATTTCTGTTTTTCAATATATCACATCATAGAGAGCCTTAGCAAATGAGATAAAATGAAATGGAAGAATCAATCATAGATAAAGATATGAACTTTATTACAATTGCAATTTGGGTAACAGGTAATGACATATATGAAACAAGTTTGGGATACAGATGAGGGGCATGGAGAAAAATGAAATAGGGTTAGAACATAGGTTAGACTATTATGACAACTGTCCTATCAAGAAATAGTAAGAGACTGAAGACAGAGCTGCTAATAAAATAAAGAGGAACAGATGTACATAGGGGAGATTTTCTGAGAAATGGAAAGCAATTGGATAAGGGAAATTGTTTTTAATATAGGTGACTGGTAATTTATTCATTATTCAGAAGAGGGACAATTAGGAAGAAGGAAAAGGAGATAGACTGTATTTAAATAATCACACATATGTTTGTCTTTGACCAGATCTTTGACCTCATCTTTGAGCCCCAGTTTTAACAGAGTTTTTTAAACCTTAGCAATTTCCAGAGAGGTAGGAATGCCTGAGAGCTCTAAACTCTAAATCCCTTGGGATTTCCTGGTGATGGAAATATGTTTTGTTGAAATAAGCTGATCTTTGGTTGACTCCTGATGGGGACTGGTCACTGAGAAGATAAAGTCATGATCAGAAGCTTGGGAATTTCAACTTTATTTACCATTCTCTGAAGAGTGAAGAGGGACTGTAAATCGAGTTGTTAATTGATCATGTTGACATGATGAAGCCTCCGTACAGACCCTAAAATCACACAGTATGGAGAACTTTTAGGTTGTTGAACACATCAAAAGGCTTTGAGGGTGGTACAGCCTAAGTCCACAGGCTTAGAAGCTTCTGGTTAGGGACTCCTCTAGATCTCACCCTATGAAGCTACAATTGGCTGTTCATTTTTAATCTTCAACACACCCTTTCTTAAGGAAACTTCATTCACTATTGGTGGGAATGTAGACTATTCCAGTTCACACAAAAACAGTAATCTGAAAGGATAGATTTATACCTATGTTGATTGCAGCACTTTTTGCAATAACCAAGTTATGGAAACAACCCAAGAACCAAAATGACAGAGACATGGGTTAAGGAGATGTGATACATAGGGAATACCACCCAGCTCTGAGAGATGAAATCCCTCCTCTGTGACAACATTTGTGGAACTAGAGAAGATTTTGCTAAATGAAATAAGTCAGAAAAAGACCAACACCAGATGGTTGCATTCATATATGGAATACAGAGGAACAAAACAAAGGCATGACAAACCAAAACAAAGGAACGACAAGTCAAAACCAAACCTAGAAATATGACAACAGAATTGAGAGGAGGGTGAGGATGAGAACAAGGGTTTCTGGGAAGGACTGCAATGGTTTCTGTCAAAAAACGGCAAGTGCTTTGGAAGGACATGGCGAATGCTCATCTTGAGAGATGTGAATCTATTCCTCTACATCATACACAGAGTATAATCCATTATTTTATAGTAAATTGTCAACAAGCAAATTGTTGTCCTCGGTTTGGTGACTCACAAATTATAACAATGATAAAACCAAAGAAGAACATCTTGGGAACTTCTGATACATAGGTCAGAAGGGATTGTGGATAATATGGGGATCTACTTCTTGGGGGTGACTGATGAGATGGGTGCAGTTTCATGGGGCTGAGTTTTGAGCATCTCTGTGCTGACTCTAGTTAGTATCAGAATTGAATTGAATTGCAGGACAGCAAACTGACATTGGAGAATTGATTAGCATGGCCACGTACTTGGTGGCCAGAGCCATAGAGTGAAAAGTGGAGGGTTTTTCTTTTCCATACACTAGGTTTAGAAGATTTAAAAAATGTATTCTGGTGGGGGGTGAACCCTGGAGATGACAAAGATGTGAAATTTATATAAAAATAAATTATTTAATTAAATCTGGGAATTGTGAGTATGAAGTTTTTAAGAAAACTTTACAGGGAAATTTTTAAAAGAGAATTGTAGTAGCTGAGATGATATTAGCTACTGGAAGAGAAAAACCTCAGTGTCTTAGTGGCTTAGTATAGTAAATGTTTATTGCTTTACATAAAGTCAGGCAAGGGTATGCAGAGGAGGGAATCTACTCTATGGAATTTTAGGGACCTTGGATAAAATGTTACTACGATTTCTAACACATGGACTCCAACATCTGTATGGGCACAGGGATGCATATTCTTAAAGCAGAATTCTTAAGAAAATGACATTTAATGGAGAAAGTACAGAAATGATAGGGTGAAAATAGAGGCTTCTCAAGATCACATTAACATGCATACTGTTTTTTTGTTTGGCTTATTTCACTAAGCATAACATTTTTTAAGTCTACCAGAATTGTTGTAAGTGATGGGATTTTATCTCTTCTATACTGTGCACAGACCACATCTTCTGTACCCATTTGTCAGCGGACACTTGGATGTTCCCAATTCTTGACTACTATACATGATACTGCAATAAATAACCCTTCAAATCAGCATTTCTGTATCTTTTGGTAACTACTCAGAAGAGATTTAACTGGGTAACATGGAATTCCCGTTTTTGAGTTTTTTGAAGAATCTCCATATTGTTCTTCATACCGACTACATCAATTTGCATTTCTACCAGCAGAGTGTGAGGATTCCCTTCTCTCCACATCCGCTCTTACAATCCAATTAAAAAATGGGCAAGGGATCTGAAGAGACTTTTCTCCAAAGAAGACCTACAGATAGCCAATAGGCACATGAAAAGACACTCATCATCTTTAATGAGAGAAATGCAGATCAAAGCAACAATGAGCTATCACCTCACACCTATGCGAATGGCTATAATTCAAAAGACAATAAACAATGAGGGAGCACTTTCATCATTAATATTAAAAAAATTCACCATGAATGAGCCATGTCTTACATTAAAAAATATTTATCACTTGTGTTATCAGTATTGTATTTCAAGTAGAAACTATATGGAATATTTAATATCTACATAGATCAGAAAATCACTGTCAAATTTGACTAGATAAGGCACTTGGCATTTATTATTAGGTGAAAATTACCAAGAGAATATGCTCTCAGAAATCAAAGTACCTTCTTTTCTCTGTGTTAGCTGTTTTCTGTTTATTCAGGAAGATGGGGCTTGTCCCATATGAGTATCATGCAGCATTGCTGGTATAGAGGTAAGCACAGCTGCCTTCTGTATATGAATATCTTTAATTCTCTCTCAGACCCTGGTGACCATGCATTAAAGAGTAACTTGGCCCATTAATCCTGGACAGACATTAATCCTGGGTCAAGCAGAAGACGGAGTATTCTGGGACTGCACAAACATGGCTTGATGCCTGATTGGTATTCACAGCCTTTCTGACATGTGCGGTAGAATGGAGATGGTCAGTCATTATTCAAACCTGCATCATTGGCTGCTTTCCCCTCATTCATCTTCCAGGAGAGCCCTGCGCGTCGTATGCACAAGAAATGGTAATATGCACAAATTTACTTCTGCAGCTTAGCCCAGGCCCTGGAAGTGCTGAGTGACATATGGCCCAACCCCAGACATTTTATTCTACAACAGTCTTGCCTTTTCCGGGGTTTTTGTTTGTTTGCTCCATATAAAAATAAGTACGTTGTGGGGGCTGAAGGGGGGAGCAACTTCAAGATTAAGCCCTGGCATCGGCCAGTATCCCCAGGATCTTTTTAAATCAGGTTCTCCAGTGCCTTCTCAAAACAAGGACTGATTATAATTTTTGTTTTATTTTGGGGCCATTTTCTCAGTTTAACTCCTCGGAGCCTGTGATTTTATAAAGAGTGTCTTGCTGTGGTCCGCTTTAGGCTTTCCTACCAGACTTTGCAGAGGCCAGGAATAGAACAGCCTATTTTTGTGCTCTCTTGAGGAGGCTTTTCCCGAGCCCTCCCTCATCGTGAGTTTGTTCCAGGCTGCTGGTTGCTTGATGCTTTGATGTCTCTCTCCACTGACTAACGTTTGCTTCTCAAGCGAGGAGCTTCAGCTTCGTTTACTGTCTTCCCTGTCACAGCTCTGGGCTTCCCGCTTCGGTCTTCAAGAGTCAGTAGGGACTGTGGAAACCCCCACTGTCATTTCTTGCTCCTCCTTTTGTAACCAGTATCGCTTCTCTACAATTGCTTTTTACCAACGTGACTTTCTGAAGAAAGCCTGTTGGCAAGTCATGGTGTAAATTTTGTCTCTGGCCTCCTGAACTGCGCTCACTTTAATGACCATCAGAGGCAGCAAGGCTGACATATATAAGGAAGTGATCACCTACACCATATCTTTGGAAGGTACAGATGCAAATTCTGCCCAATGTGCCTGCCTGCAATCACAAGCAGGTTCATTTCCCTGCCTTCAAAGTTTCTCCTGTTTAGAAGCTCTTGATCCAATTGCAAGTCTTGTCTTCACCCTTCGCAGGTTAGAGTACCGCTCTGGTACTTTCCCTATCACTTTGCATATTCTCAATAAAGTTGTGTTTCCATGCCCCGGTCAAACTCTAAGCCAGTGACCACAGAAATGATGTTCCCAGCCTTGCAATTAGTGTCTCAGACAGCACATGATGCCAGCAGGTGTAAATGCATGGCTGCTGAGCTGACAGATCTTATAAAAAGGTGGGAAAGTAAGAAATTTACATCATTAACTTCTAAAGTATTTACTTGAAATGTATACTACTAACCAGCATCAGGTCAGGTAATCAATTGACATAACCAGATAACAATTATCTAAACACAATACATAAATGCTGCTCGTGTAAAGAGAAGTCAAGGGAAGGAGATCACTGGTACTAATTTGGAATTTCAACAATATCATAGCTACAACTTCAGTAATATGCTTGGCCTCGCACTGTGGCTTCTCCAGTTCTGATTGTCACATGTACTTTGCCAGAGGAAGGCAGAAAGGGGCATGGCAAGATAAGGCAACATCTATACTAGAAAGCAGGACTTTTCCAGACACATCATCGTACTGAGGTCTGTATTTCACTGGACAGAAGTATGGCAGATTGTCTTCTACTGGACAGAAGTACGGCAGATTGTCTTCTACAGAAACAAGGAGGGTAGAGAAAATGAGAAAAATGTTATGGGGAAATGTTTTTCCTACAGCAACATGAAGCCTCCTTAAGTAAATAGAGGAATGACTACTGAGTAGGCACAAGAAGTCTCTATCACCAAGAGGCAGTTTGGTACATGGAGGAAAGGATGAGCATACATGGAAGAGAGCAGGCATGACATTGAGGTCAAAATATGGCAGAGGCATGAGTATGCCCAGCTTAGAAGAGGGAGGCATCCTGACTGTCAGCTTTAAAGTCTGATGTAGGCATGAGCGTCACAGGAATTACAACATAGCATCATTCTAGTTTTCATTTAGACTCTTCACTAACCTCATAGTTTTCTTTAAGTATTTTCAACATACAGGACGCTGTGATGCACTGAACAATATCACACCTGCCTTAAGCCGCCATCAGCTGTCCACTTTAGACAGACTTTTCAATGAGAAAAGTCAGCACAGGGTCTCACAGCAGTCCACTGAAGAGACACTTCACTGTGCTGGGGGTATACCTGAGGGTGGAAGCTTAATCTGGAAAAGTCTTGTCAGGATATAAAAACTGGGGTTCCCCACATAAAGTTCAGTAGGATGTTACTGGCAGAGAGTTACAACATAAAGACAGAGGAAGACAAAGAAAGTGAAAACATTCTGTGATTTACTATTTTTTCAATGAAAAATATTATCAAGCTCAAAAGGTGAAGACAATGGTAGAGACGAGAGGGTCATTTGGAGAATAAAATGTGTAGTGACTGATAAGCTAATATCAGTTCTGCTTTAGGAAAATCATCCTGACTCTACTTGGACTAGTATATTAGAGATGGTCAAGATGAGAGGGAGGGAATTCAGTTAAAGGACTATTTCACTTGCTGAAGTAAAAGACAGGAAGGCTTAAACCAAAACAGTATCAGAAGATGTGGGGCAAAAAAGACACTGGTTCCAGAAGATATGAAAGAAGTCAAAGTTAAAGACACACTCATCAAATGTTATGTGCATACAAGTGTGTAGCCACATGTATGTCAGTGTCAGGTAAGAGGGGCAGATTTAGATGTGGGGAGGAAAGAATACAGGAAAATATAACTCCCATCTCATCACTCTCATCTCATTTATTCAGTGACGATAAGTAAGTCAGCTGTCCTAAAGAGAAGTGGCCTTGGTTTACTGTGTTATCTTGGTAAAACAAAATAATATCTACACCTACTCATAATAATGCCTGTACATCTGTCCCAAGAACAACACGAATCAACCTCAACAAGAAAACAGTCACTCAGAAATTGAGAAATCTAACAATGGCCTCATGAATCATGGTTGAGATCAGGCTACTTTCTAAAGCAAATACCAACAACCAGGAGACTAATATGAAACATTAAGCAAAGAAATATCTTCTTCACATCATGTTACCATGGCGAGTTATTTAGTAGCTTCTAAACTTCTTATTAATGAAATGAGAAACTTATTACATTGGTCTCTGTAGCAACAAAAGAACAAAATCTGGTACCTAAAATATCAGGGAGAAATTCTTACATGGTAAGGCAATGATGCAAGCTTTGCAAAGTCAATCCAAGTAATTAGATACTGAAATAGAAAAGCAAGGCACCTAGGCAAAGATCATGGTTCCAGATCCAGAGAACATCAGCACAAATGGGTGAGACAGAAGAATGCAACAGATTCTAAAATTAAACTTCGATTATCCTGCTTCTCTATTATACATAAAGGTGCAGTAAATTTCACTAACCCAAAATTCCCTGTCACTGCTGTCACCAGCTCAAACTGCTAATAACAAGAAGTTTCTAAGTGCCTTCTTGGTTTTGAAGAAATTATAAAAAAATGTAAACGTCCAAAGTACCTCCGGTATTGTACAAGAAAAACACTCCTTATTTGTGGAGACGCAATGCTGTTGTGGGCAAATATAAGGTATCTACTACCTCTTTCCAAAGAATTGTTTCTTCTGCATTTGTGCTGAGAGGGTTATTCGACCTTAAGGAGAACTGAACCCAAAAATGAACAGAAATGAATACACACAATTAAAATTTCGGCACACAGAATCTATTAGACATGGTCAAAGCAATCAAGAGAATTTAGTCAGGAGAAGAGAGAGCAGGAGAACATATAATTGTAATGATATGATTTCCAGAAATTTTGCTTAAAATATTATGCACATTTTCACTTTGCAAGAGCAGTTTAATTAATCCCACAGGATTAAAAGTTAAAATGAATGGTAAAATAAAATGCCAATTATAAAACAGATATTCTGCTGCCAATTTCAAATGAGAATTTATATGGATAGAAGTGATTTCAGGGAATCAATAAGAAATTCTAATTATGATTCACTGATGCATTTTTATTTTTATATTTTCAAGTTCTGCAGCTATGCGGGGATGCTTAATCAAATAAAATCTCAAAATTTGGATTTTCCACAAAAATTAATATTTGAGAAAGAAATGTAATATCTGAATTCTCATAAAATGACCATAAGCTCAACAAAAAGAAATTTGTTTTCAAGTTGTCCTTAAAATTTGTTACCGCCAAAGAATTTGATTATCTTGCAAAATTTTATCTCAGTATAATATCACACATTTACCAAATGGTAACTTGAAGACATTTTGTGATTAAATATTTCCAAATTCTACTTTTAAGCTCACTACTGACTTTAGATATCACTACTGACTTTAGATATAACTAGAGATAAGAGTAAAAAATAAAATTAAATATCCATTTCTTCGTAGATGGTTGTACATATCAACCAACCTAACCTAGCTTAAAAAGGAGCTGGAGGGAATTATTCTAGCAGAAATAGGCCAGAAAGAAAAAGATAAATACTGATGGTCTCACTTATATGTGGAATCTAGGTAAAACAAACAAATTGACAAGAAAAAGTTAAAACTAACAAATTGACAATAGAACTAAAGCTAACAGCAAGGGAGGCTGAGGAAGAGTAAAATCAGGGGAATGAGGGATGAACAACAGATCAGGATGATGGCTCACAAGTGATATGGTGGTGGGAAAACTTTGAAGTATATAACGACAAACAAACATATCTATATATACTTAAAATGAAAAAAATTCAAAATTCAAAACTTCAAATGCAACAATTTAAAAAAAAAAGACCCATCACGACCTAATAGTAGAAGAAAACTGATGCCTACAGTTCTCAGAAACATGATTATATAATCACACCAGGGGGCGCTCTTAACACTGAAATGATGTCTGACATTTTTAAACACGTGGTGCTCAGCTGGCCAAAATCAAAGCTTTTTTCTAAGCCTTGCAACAAGTGTTTATCTTTTGAAAATGTTTGCTGAAAACACACATTTTATTTTGTATTTTACGACTTACACTGCCAAGACTATCACATTTATCAAGTACAACATTTCTGATAGAAAACTTTCTTATTTTGGAAACATTTGCTTATTGAGACTGGCATCTATCACTCCTTCTCTAGGTGGACTGAGACTCCATAATAAAGAGTGCATAGAAGTATACTCAACTTTTAAAACCAGTTCACTGTTAATGCATGTTTTACAAAATTTCTTACTATACCATTAGTTTCCCCCCAACCCTGCCCCGCTTCCCCCATCCCTCCCCCCCACCCCCACCCACACAGACACTGAATGGGGGGGAAGGAAATCTCTTATCTAAATTTGACACTCATAGTAAAATTCTCATCTGAGCAGCAAAGGGCCATTTCTGAATTTCTCATTACCTGGTATGAACTCTGAAACTCAGATGCTCTTCTCAGAAAGTTCAAGACTCAAAGTCCTAAAAAATACAATTAGAAAAATAGTGTGAAGCTTCAAGGAAGTAGAAGCGAAAGGTTAAGCGTAGGTTTTAGTAACCAGATAAAGTTACCCAATTGTACTCCATCTATAGTAAATTTCATGTACAGTCAAAGAAACTAAATTTTAAATTTGATTCTTCATTAAAAATTTACTTGGTTTACTAAACCACAAGAAATAAAGTGGAATCACAAAGTCCATAGAAAGAGGAGACAGTATTTTTCTTCCTATGGTGACAAAGGCGTTTATAACTGATTCTCAGCCCATGGAGTTGAAATCAGTTTCTTTTTCCTATCAGCTGCCTGTGTGAGTCATCATCCTCCAGTGTCCAAACTGCAAAAAGGCAACTGCTGGTTCAGGTAAGCCTGATATGTATGGAGATGTAGCTCCCTCTAAGGTCAGGGAGACAGGCCTGGACTCTCCAGTCCTAAAATCAAGTTCAAAATCAAATTCACCAGTACACTAACGTTGTGGATCCTGTCGACACATTCTCCATTCACAACAGAACCAAGAGTTTAAAGTGAAAACACCAGGATAAAATGATACATTCAACTTCTACTTTAGATCACAGTGCATGTGAATGACTAGAAGCAGATTTTAACAGTTTTCAGTAAGGGGGAGGGGGGTGGTGTGTGGAGTAGGATAAAAAGACTCCAGATGATAAAGGAGAACATCTGCAGGAAGTGCACATAAGGCGTGGCATCACTACCTGCTTCCCCTGTCTTGAGTTCTGGTACCAAACTAGTGAAAAAGGTTCACCAAGACAAACACAACCTTATTTGGTGAGAGGCAACAGGGGACATGAACTAGTTTGACATTTGTCGAAGCTGCACGAGTTTCCATAAATAGCCGTCAGAGAATGGTGGCCTTGGGGTTCCACGCCATCCATCCTGTTAGAAGGAGGTTGAATCAGTTGGTAGAAAACAGTTTAGTTCCCACTAGGAGTGGAGTGGTTGGCACAGAGTCACCAGGTGCCTCTACTTAAGACCCGCTCCTACTGTGCCCGAAGACAAGGAACCTAAGCAAGAAACGTCACAACTTTTCAAATCTTTGATAAAGTAAATGCATGTTAGAAAGCACGAAGAGTTGAGGATGGTTTTAAATCTGAGCAACTGAAAGAACAGAGAGATCACTTTGTGAGACTGGGAAACCATGGCTAAAGCAGCTTGTTGCAGGGAAGTTAGTGTAACTTTGGACATGTGAATTCTGAGATGTTCATTAGATCTCCAAGAAGATCAATATCAAGTAAGGAGTTGGCTCTACCGGGAGAGAATTTTAGAGAAGGAAATCAAGTGCTAAATATTAAATGGAGGGTTATCCACTCATTGCCAATATTTGACATCTTGAGATGAAGAGGCAGCCATAGTAGAAGAGACTGGCCTGGAGTGGGGAGACAGCGAGCTTCATGATTTCTGCTTCCTGAAGGCCATGCCCCTGTTATGATTGCCAAACCCTGGAATGTGGGCAGGACCAGGAACTTGTTTAAAACCAAGAGAATAAATAATATGATGTGATGATGGGATGTTTGTATATGATATTCATCACATTACGATATATAACTGTAAAGTTGATCTCACTGGAGTTGTTCCCTCACTAGTTGACCTTTGTGAAGCAAGGCACCATGTTGGGGAAACAACCTCTAGAAACTGAAGGCAGCTTCTAGCTGGCCTCTGGCAAAATACCCAGTCTCTAATAGACAAGAAACAGGCTCTTCACTTATATTCTCAAGAAAGTAAATTCTGCCAATAATATCAGTAAGCTTGAGAATAAATTCTTTTCTAGAACATTCAGCTGACACCCCAGATGCTGGCTGCAGAACCATAGTAGACCTAGTTAAACTGCATATACTTCTGACCAACAGAAATGGTCAGATAATAAATTCATGCTGTCTGAAACTACTAAGTTTATGATGATTTATTTAGTTACTATATACTATTCGCTTTTTCTGCAGATAACTTTAATAAGACATAACCTGAATCTTGATCTCCTGAGCTAACATTCAAAAAGGATGGACATGACATCTGTAAGAAAAGAGCACCAAAGGACTCTATCTTTTGCAGTTGCTGTTCCGTGAGCCTAGAATGTTCTCTTAAAGCACACTGCTACCTCCCCTGTCAAGGTTAAAATGACATCTGGTCTCCGGGAATACACATAATCTCTCACATCATGCTTTTCACGTTGTGTGGGCACCACTTCTTTAGGTTGCCTCCAGAAGAGGGCCAAAGATACCTTAGTTATTTCTCTAGCAATTCCTGATATCTCAAGTTCTATCCTTGTGTGTATCCTTATGGGGGGGGGGGGGTTCTCACCTTAGATAGTCACCAGCTCAGGAAGTCAGACCACTGCTATCCTCCATCCTACAAAACATACCTACCTCAATGTGGCCCAGGTTCTTCCTTGAACTTAACCTCAAGCCTGGATCTTAAGGTCCCACCCCCTCAGCCACAAATGTGGAGGCCTCATCTGGCTGGTTAATACACTATTGGATAATTTTTGGTCAAGTTGAAAGTAAAGTGTGAGATTCTTCCAGAAGAATGATAGTGTCCCTTTTCAGGCAAATTCCAGAGGCAGGATCAAAGCCATATACTTCCCCCACCCTACCTGCTAACCACACTTCTTCAATGCTGTCTTGGAAACAGAGATTGTGACAGATGATATTATTCCAGACTTCAAGAGTCAGGCTGAAAATAGAGAACCGTTGTCCCCCAGTTGTTGGCAGGAGAGGCAAACCACTTCTGGGGAGGAAACTGTTCAATGGAGGTAGATGGCGAGGACTTTCTCTTTTGGGAAGGTGACAAGTAAGTCTTCCTCATTTGGGGGCAGCTGAGGGGAGTGTGCCTGTAGGGTAGTCCTCATTTGTAGGTTCTGGGTTCTCCAGGCTTCTGAGGAGAACCATATTTGTGTTTACCTGGATCCATAGGTTGGGCTCAAAATCTAGACTATACAAGGGTAAACTGGGTGTTTGTTTTGTTTTACCCAGAGGGATTTGTTTTTAGATCAACAATATGATGGGTATATCTGGCAACTCTTGGACCTATTCATTCTCCTCCAATTCTTCTCACTCCACATACTGTACCCTAAAGGATCCCAAGGATACTGTGACTTGACTCACCATCTATAAACTTTGGAATTTCAAGTCTCTATCTCTATCCCAGACTTCTTTGCTAGTCTCTATGTAAAAGTGAAGGCTGGATTGGCTACCTACTTCGATAATCTACAGCTACTTCAAACTCAACTTTTCTAAAACTGAATTCTGCAATCCTGTTCATCCTCCTGTATTCCTTTTCTCAGCAAGTGGCACCACCATCTAACCAGCTGTTCAGAACTTAGAAATCATCCTTTACTCTGTTACAGTCATACCTAATCAATCGTCAAGTCCTATCATCCTAGCATATAAGCCACAACTTAAATAGTCAAGTTAACTATAATTATTTAGAGGTGAGGGAGATAAGAAGAGCCAGGATAAAAAAAGCAAAACAGTGAGACAGGGAGAACCCATAAGAAGGCATTTCTCCAGAGCTTATGACCAGCTTCCTCAGAAAAATTAAAGAGATAAAAAGTCAAAACAAGCTGAATCTGCTGAACTGCTAAAGGCAATCACCACTGAAAACATGCATGTAGCCAGATGGAGTCACCTCTATTTCAGGTTAGGTTCTTTACATTACCCCTTCAAGAAATAAGTGGAGAGAGGCAATGAATGATACTGCCTGCAAATTAGTATAAGACAGCTAATGTTTGTTCTTTCTATTCTAGATGGTCATTCACTAAAAATACCAGTTCTTGCACTGAAAGATTTACAGTTTCTATTATTATTAATGGCATAGCACTAGTTTACATCCTTGTGTGTTTGTTCACAGTATGTAATATCTCCCCTCAGGTGTGGTGAGCCGTAGCTTTCCCACCATAGAAGCACCTGCAGTCTTCCACAACAGTCCTCTCCTCCCCCTTTCCTCCCTCCTCCTCTTGCTCCCCTGGTCCCTTACAGCTTTTTTTCTTAAAGTAATTATGACTTTTGCTACAGATTTTTTGGGGGGTTGAGGTTATAAGGAGGTCCTATAATCTTGCCAGATGCTCACTGATAAGTAAATGACATTCAGCCTTGTTAAGCTTCCTGAAATATCCAATTAGTGGAAGAGTTTTTCTACTTCACTATTTATAATGCTTTGAAGGTTGATATTTCAAAACAACCTAACACTTAATACTAATTAAAGTCAGATCATTTTTAATTACCAAGTAGCTAACATAACCTACTTTTAAACTCTTCATTGATATGAGACATGTGTAGAATGACTTTCATTCTTTTAATCAATACAAAAAAATCTAATGAACATGTATTACAGGAAGGTCCTGAATAAACTGGGCATAATTCAATGAAAGAAGGTGCCTTGATGCTTTCTGTACATTCATAATATGCATGCAATATACTATTTATAAAAGTCACAATCAAAACTTATGCTATGCCCTAATGTGATTAATATTCTGCCTTTATCTAGATTTACATACAGTGAGCATCCCATTTCCCTGAAATGCTTTGAAAGCAATTTCTTCTCTAATCATTCAATAAAGGTATATTGAGATGCTGAGCATTAACACAGAGGAGCAACTGAATAAAAAAGACAAGCATTCAATTCCTAATCTATAAAACTATAATATCCAAAAGGATATGCTCTCAGCATGCTTTATCTATGTCTTTGTATATGTGTATGTATTTTCTCTGCATAACATTTATTTTTATATTTATTTACATATACTCTAACAGTGTATTTTCGACCCTTGCAACATGAACTTTCCAAGGCTTTGCTCCATCATTAAGGCTAAATAATTACATGAAATGTTCATTTTGTTCATATTCACAATCTTCACTGTTCTCAGTAATGTTCCTGATAACTGTGAAGCAAAGGGAATGATGAGATCATGGCATAAAGAAGTTTTCAACTTTTCTCACTAACAGCTTTCCTATTCTTTTTCTCTGCCTAGTCTCACTTGAATGTGAGGTCCTCTATCACACTATTAGTTTTTCATTGATGCAGCTTTTAGTACATAGTATGTTCTCAATAAAATTAATGGACTGGCAGCTTTTTTCCAAAATGAGTAACTGGAATGAAAGCAGAAATATACAGAGAAACAAGTGAAAAGATACTGTTAAGTATGTTAAAACCACTGAGGGAGACATGGGCTCTGATACTGCCTTACTCTAACAATTTCTGCAATAAATTATTAAAATGTATCACCCAGGAAGAAAGCTTTTTCTTTGATAAAATAAGTTACTTCTCTAGTTGGAGCTAATAGCTGTGAGGAAGCAGAGGGCTAAATATAGTTTTCAAATATAATACATTGGCATATTACAAAAGTTTTTGTTTTCAATTCATTAGAAAAATTGTTCAATGAAAACTGGGGTAAACATGATGTAGGTCCTTTTATTTAGCTGTCTTTATGTATGTTATCTAACAAATATCAAATAATATTTTATTTTTCATTGTTATTTTCTAAAGTTTTTATAATAATGTCTTTTACTTGGGTCAAAGAAAAAGGAAAATATATTTTTTTAAAGCTAATAAGGTTAAGCTATAAAGTGTAGATCTAGTACTGTTTCATAAAGAAACTTTAAAAATATGTATGAAAACTATGTAATTTTATTTCATTATAAAGAAATTAAAGATTTATACATTAAAATGTTCACTATATAGCCTTAATAATGAAGAGAGATGAGCGAGAAGAGGAGAAAAAATTATACTGGTCATCCAGAAGGAAACTTGCTAAGCATGCTTTGAATATAAAGAGTAAGGCAAACTAGCCACATACACTGTGCTTCTCTGGTTTATGGATTGAGTGAGAAAAAAAAAGGTGAAAATTGCATGGACAATATAACCTTAAGTTTGTTGAACTTACATAACATAGTGGCAACACACTGGTGTTCAGGCAGTGAAAGGAATGAACCCAAAGAAATAGATAACTCCACCGAATTTCTCTGAGTGTTGGGTAACAATTATTCTCTTCATAATTTCTCTATAGTTTTAAAATATTTAGTTGAGTATGATTTTTGTTTACAAATCAGGAAAATTAAATATCTTATATATGTATATATACTATATATCTGTGTATTATTATACACATACATATACACGCGTGTGTGTGTAAGGTTTGAATTATCTTCTTCCATAGTCCTACAGCTCAGATACAGAGAACCAGACAGATGATGTGACACACGATTGGTATTGCAGAGTATTCCTTCCAAAGCCAAAGCCCTTAACTAACTTCACCTCACTCAGCGATGGCCCCTCCATATACACAAGCCTCAGCACTGCAGTAAAGGGCTGGGACAATGACTTACACTGCTGAGGGCAACCTTGCATAGGCTTCAGTATTTCCCATGTGACTCATATCTTCTAATTTTGAAGTACAAATTCTAGTTCCTGTTCTTTTGTCTCCTCTCTATTGCCTCATTCAGCACTGCATAAAGGTGTTTTTGGTTTCTTATTTTGTTTTGTTTTGTTTGGGGGGGGTTACATTAAAAAGTTAAATAGGAAATTCTTCCTTGAATAGAAAATGTATTTATTCATCCTCTATCATAAAGAGTGTAAAATGAGTAGTTGAAAGTCAAGCCTACATGGAAGAAGATATGTTTTGGGTAACTGAAAAAAAAAGCTTGAAACAAACTGAGTAAGAGATGATTTTTTAAACCATTTGAAGTCATAGTAGCTGTTTTCTTTGTTTGCTTGTTTGTTTTAGTATCTCTCTTTAAAGAAAGCATTAGTAAGGTATAAATGATCATTATTGGTAATTTCAATATTTCACAAGAGAAATGGTGACTGGAAATAGAAAACAGTTGGAACAATGGAACTACAGTTTCATAAAACTGTAATAAAGGCAAAAACCTTTAACTTTAAAGTTAAACTCCAGGCAATTATGGGTAGAAAGACTAAAAATTGTATCAGTACTCTACCAGTTCTTACACTTGGAGAGCTTGAAGAATAGAGAAAATAATCACAGGAAGATAAGACAGGTGACCTAGTGATTAAGAATACAGAAGCTGAAGGATTTGAATGCAACACTTGAAATCCCATCTCCATGCTATCTACCACTTGATAAGCTGCTTAACTTTTCTAACTTATCTTTCCATATGGCAACTTAAGGACAGTAATACTGTCTCCATGGCTATTGGAATATTTTTTCTTTATTATATAATAATTATGCATATATTATGCATGCCAAATACATATCACACAGTAACTTTAATAAATACTAGATAATTTGCATTGTGAGGTACAGAACTCAGTGATGAGTGATCCATTTTAGTTGGCTTATAAACATTCATAAAAATTTGAATTTCTATTTAAAATTTAAACATCAAATTGGAGTCACAAATGCTAGGTCTCAACAGAGGTTCTTCTATTGCAAGGTAAACTGTGGGCACACCATTTTCTCTTCTAAGTTCTAGTTGTGTCATGAGGAGGTATACGAGATAAGCTTTGTATTCTCTTGCGGCTTTCAAATTCCTGTGATCTATACAGCTGGGAGGGAAAAAAATGTTTTAATACTGCTGCTTGCAAAATATTTTCACAGTAGGAACTGAAATAGTGGAGCATTTCAACATATTTATGTAACAGCTAAATTAAACAAAGAGCTAGTACAATCTCCCAGCGGGAGAGTTACAGAAGTAAAAACTGATCAAAACAAAGAGTTTTCAGAATGTATGCTTGCTAAAGTTTCACTGAACAGAAGAACAACAGCGCTGAAAAACCAACCCAAGCCCTGGAAAGAGCAGGAGGAGTGAGAACAAGAGAAGCTTCTTTTGGTAATTATTTGGCAATTTAGTAATTCTCATTCTTCATTATCTGAGAAATGGAAGCAGTATTAACTGATTAAATGTTTTCACCTCATAATCTGATGAGTATTTATTAATCTACCAGGTGGCATAATTCTTAGAAAATAGGGTGGGGCGATAATCTCATCAATTACATGTTTCCAATCCCAATCAATGGAATTGGTTGACCAAAGGCTCACTGCACTGGGAGAGGACTAAGGCTCAGAGTGACACTCAAGCATCTCTTGTGCTTCAAAAGGCACACAGTTCTGTGTGATTCATCAAGGAGTCATGATTGCTGAACGCTTTTGGCTCTCACCAGAATCTTGTGCTCTTGTCTTTTCTCCCTGTGACACTGCCTTCACCTAACAGTCCTCCCCAGCCTTTTCCAAACTTCCTCCTTTTTTCTCACTGCCTTTGTCAAATGTACAGTCTCTTCCATTTCTTCTAGTGCTGTTGTTCCTTCCACTCCCTCCTCCTTTTTATTAAAAGGAACACAATTTTTCCAGCATCAAAGATCTATGTTCATATTTTGAATATCAAATTTACAAGCTCTGTGATAGTGAAGAAGGTAATTAAAGTCTCTGACTTCTACTATCCTCCTCTGAAAGTAGTGACAGGGAGGAAGAGTAAGTGAAGAACTCATTAAAATATCCTAAAAAGATCTATCAGGTAGCTGTTGTTGTATTTTCTGTTTAATGACATTTTTGTACCTTTAGTTCCTTCATATAGCTTTCAGACATATATACCTTTGATTCTTATTTTTAATCTCACGAATTCACAAATTAAGTCAAGACAGAGATTTTACAGCCTAGTGTTACGGAAATAAATGCAGCTGCCTGAGTTGAAATTTTCCTATCTCTTCACCTCTTTAAATTTTCACCTTTTCCTAACTGTGTAACACTTGAACACTTTAGTGACTCACTCTGGGCCTAAAATGTTATCTACTTCAGAAAACACTGTTGTGAATTAAGTAGATAATAACAATGTAGAAAACACAAGTCATTGGGATGCAGTCAAGGCATTTTGCTAGTTAGTAGTAGAATTACCATTTCTTTTTTAAATTTATACTATAGTCACATTCTGGCAATGAATTATCAGGGGCTGAAGTTGATGTCCAGTGGGTCAATAGGTTAAAATATTATGGATCCAAAAGAGAAAAAAAAATTCTTTCAGAGTACCATTCACTTTGTTATATCAAAATGGATTTGTAGTGAAGCTACATCTTTTAGCTTGGGAACTTCAGTTTACCCAACTATTTTTTTAAAAGGTGGACATTCTGCTCTGATTTCTAAAAAAAAAAAAAAAAAATTCACTATATAATTAACAGCATATGGCCAAAACCCAATGTTAATGATATGCTTTGTTAAAATAAGAGGGACCTATCTGGGAAGGTGGGGTTATTTTAATGTTTCATAAAATATACAGAAGGCAAAACTAAAATGCTGTGAATTGCAGTGAAGATACAAGAAGATCCCAAAGGATTGCAGTGATAAGTAGAATTTCACCCTTTAAGTCTTTGCTGGGATAGCTACTCTTTCTTTCAAATTATAATACCGAAGGGCAGAATTGAATATCAAGCTAGGTGAAAGCTACTTGCTCTTCATTTTAGATTCCACTCCTCTAACAACAATGAACCATGAGCCATGAACCAATATGGCATCATACTGATGCTTTGATGTTTGCCTTTCAATTCCAAGGATAGACATATTCTTTGTTAATTATATTTCAAAATCAAGTGTTTTAATATCTACATTCTATATAACTCTTGATGCATTCTGAATGCACATGATTTTTTCTGACTATGTAAAGTCAAATACATGGCACTTTAAAAGTATCAGGAAAACTGTAAACAGCCAAATGTTTGTGAATCTAGGAGATGTTTTCAGCAAAATTTCTCTCAACATTAGTTTTGTATATTCTGTAAGAACTACACTTACCTTCCCCTACTATCTTAACTAGTATGGAGAGTTTTTTTTTTCCAATTTCTGTTCTTGTTTTACATGTTCTGTAAAGTACACTCATCTATTAAAAATGCCAAATTTGATGAATCTGAGATAACATGGGTGGACCTAGAATAAATCAATTAGCAGAAACAAGTCAGAAAGAAAAAGACAGAAACCAAATGATTTCACTAATGTATGGGACATAGAGAAAATAAACAAAAGGCCAGGAGAAAAACCCAAGATAACAACCAAACTACACAACTGGGGGAGAGAGGGGGGAACAGTCAGGGGGGGTGGCCCCCGGGGATTACAATGATATGTGTGTGTGTGTGTGTGTGTGTGTGTGTGTAGTACAGCATTACAGTTTCAGTGATACACAGGAGCCATTTGTGTATACACAAATGATACACAAAAGCCATTTTGTGTGATACATAAAAGCCATTTGCCTCTCTGAGTCTTTTTTTCTAACACAATTACTGGATAAACTATTAACATGTAACCATGCCAGGACAGGTAGGATCACTGTGGATTGGATAACTGGAAGAAGAGGTCTTGGAGCCCTTGCCACATAAAACGTGCCTTTGTTCTGAGACAGGGGACATAACACATAGGCAGGGAGGCAGAGAGACTCTGGGAGAAGTGGAACAGCAGCTGCTCACTTCCTAGCCCTCTCTACCACTGCCCTGGCCACACAATGGATACACTGCTGCAAATGCAAGGTCCATCTGTTGTTTGCTAACATTTCCAGGAAGTGGGATGTCCTTTGTGTAGAAGGTGAGAACAGTCTGATATTTTAATCCATTTTCCTGACTATTATATAGTACCTTGTCCTTGATTATTTCTAATTATTTCTATTCCAATTTTGAAAAGTGAATCTGGAGCTCCAAGAGGTTCACTTATTTGCCCAAGGTTAGACAGCTAACATAAAGAGTACTAATTTAAAATTATATCTGCCATCCATAATATATGTGCTTTTTGATTTTCTCTTCCATAATGGTACTCTTAATTTTCTGATTACCAGAGGCTTTAAGTCATTTTATCTCAATTTCTGAAAAGAATGCATTTTGTTCAGCTATTCCTCCATATCTGAAATCAGATTGTAGGACAAATACGCAGATAAGATACAGCCACTCCCTTCAACAAATTTACAATCTAGACTAAAAATAGCACAATTGTGTATGACTCTATAGGAAACAGGTTGCCCTCTTTCTCATTTATCTCAACACATCTTCCACTAGGGGTGAGATCTGCCAAATATAAGCAGGTAATTAACTTTTAGAAAATTTGTTTCCAGGTCATATGTCATCATCACTGACCTAGTACCAAAGACATAACACACAAAAGTTACCAAAATAAGGATTGTTCCTACACTGAGTTTCCAGGTGAAGAGATTTTTCATACTAAAATAAATGCATTAACTACTTACTACTAACTAACTACTAACATTTTCATCATGCAGACAAGTATCAGTATCTACAAGCACATGGTGAAGTAAGATTTTCAAGGAACACTGGTGAAAGGTCACAATTCAAGAAAAGAGGATGCCTGTTATAACTCTGAAAGGAATCTGCATTTATTCCAGTGACCACAGAAAAATTGTCAAAATGACCTGACTTCATTTAAAACTTTGTTGCATGGATTTTTTTTTCCAGTAACAAAATTGGAATATTGCAAATATTTTAAAAAATGGAATTAAACTGCCACACAGCCTAATATGATAATGAAATACTTTTCAGTAGTTATATAATATATAATGCATCTAAACTGTAGTTATATAATATATAATAGTTATATAACAAACCATTTCGTACCATAAATCTCACAATGTAATATTTACTGAAAAAGCACATTACAAAATAGTCTAAACTAGAAATTCTATTTTCATAAATATATATATGCATACATGGGTGACAGATCAATATTCATTAATAATTCATTAATATATAATACTTGTTATCACTGGATGATAGTTATTATAATTATTTGGCCTTTCTATATTTTCTAGAATAATACATAGAAAATAATACCTTTTAAATAAAAGGGAAATAATCTAAAAAAAAGACCCAAAAACTACTTGATTTTAGGTGAGCTTAGGGGCATTAAAAAATAACATGTGCGTCAGATTCCTTGTTTTAAAATGCATTTTCAAATTTCCTCTAGAAAGATATGAAGTAAACAACTATGAAAACCATGAAAAGCTTTATTCTCCCAAAAAATGGAATAGACTGTGTTGTCAATATAAAGTAATAATTATGTAATATTAATTAATGATAATTATTAATTGTAATAATTAATATAATCATTATTGGACATACCTGAATAAAAATTATATGATAATTATTATTATTACTCATGTATGTTCAATAATAATTATATTACACATATTCAATAATAATTATTCATGTGTGTATATGTGTGTATATATACAGTGGTTAACCTAAACTTAGAAATTCAGTTCCTATTTAAAGAACTGGGTGCAGATGGTAAATTTAGTCACAATGAAATTATATCTCAAACAGGAATGGGCAGTATCAGTAATCTATTTTCACCCTTCCAGAGAGCAAACTGGTGAAACCAAAAGTTCAATACAAGGAAATACCTTTTCAGAGATTTAAGAGACAGATGATACAATGGAAAGGAAAACCCTTATGTGTACATGAAGGTGTCCACCTACTGGACAGAATTGTTAAATGGTGGAAGGGAAAAACCACAGGCAAGTGTTTTATTCTCTATGAAGCAACTTCAGCAACATGAAAATACAGCCATTTTCTGTTTTTAACGATGAGAATGATGTTTTTGACAAGTGGCAGAAATCATTAAGTGTGCCTCACACCTTGGAGCACTAATACAAGTCAAACCAGAAGAGGAAGAAGGCTGGGAATAAAATCTCTTCCCAATCTTCCTGCTTTATTCTATTTTTCTGAGAGGCATTGTAGAAATAGATGTTCATGTATATTTTTTCATAGAAAAATAGTGTACCTGTCTAACTTAAGGATATTAAGGGGGGAGGTCATTTAAATAAACATAGTCATTTAGGAGGTCAAACTTCACTTTGCCATGTGTCAGAAAACAAAGGAAAATGGTTCCCTTTTTTCCTTCATCTACACACTACCAACTACCCAGAGCTCAGAGATTCACCTAAGATTATGGAAGTAAAATTATAGCGTCTATAGCCTAGACTGATGGGATACTCGGCGCCCTAGTATTACCTGGTGACTTTCCCAAGCACGCCAGCACTCAGCTGTCTGCCTGTTCCCTCTCCATGTCCCAGTAGAGTCAGTCTCCACGCCCTGCAGGCAGCATGTACAGTGGAAACAAAGGCAGGAGTCGGCCTACTCCAGGGATTCCCCTTCTACCTCTGGGATTGTGCCTCACTCCTGTCTGGAGCTATTCATCAGGTCCAAACCAGTAGGCTGTCAAGCCCTGCTGCAGGCATGGATGTGTGAAATGGAAGACCTGCTCGCTGTGCTGACACCGCCCTTAATGACTCAAACATCTGGAAAACAACATTTCACAGTGAGGATCTAAACCTCCCTGAACAGCAATAACTCACAAGTCACATACCATACATAAGGAGCAGCACAGAAGCAACAAAGTGATGTCCCTTAGAAGGTGCCAGAAGAGTTCAGCGCTGTCTTCTGAGGCAAAAAATACTAACTTCTCAGAAGGGGATATTGTCAGATAGCAGACACTGCATTTCACCAAGAATTTAATGAATGTGTTTAGGATTATTGTAAATAACAGACTTTTAAATTCTGGTCCTTCACATTTTCTTCCATGCTAATGTCAATTGAAGTATTTTTTAAATAATAAATTTGTTTTCAAACCAGAAAAATAACTCAATAAATAACAGTTATAAAAGCTTACTTACTATAATTCTAAAGATCTTAGATTATATTTTATCAGATAACATTTCTTCCTGAATGCTTTACATCACAGTGACACATCATCCCTATTTATCTAATGTTTATACTTCCTGAAGTTCCCACTTGTCTTCATCCCCTTAGACACCATCAATATCACAAGTGGTAGTAACTTACTCTGACTATATACCATCTACTTTTACTAACAATCATGTATTAATTAATAAAACAAACCTGGGGGGAAATAACCATCTGGCAGAACTAACTAAACCAGGAACCTAAAATAGTCCCTACATTTCCATCTCCCCTAAATTTACTACCTATATTTTCTCTTACTGGGAAATAGCATTTCCCTTCTTAGGTTTCACGTTGGGTCAAGAAGTGAGATTCTCCGAGAGATCTGCCATCTGGTCCTTAGATTTATGTTGCCACAATCAGCCTTATCATTCAGCTCTCCTGCATTTCCACTAGACCTGATGTCACAGGGTTGCTTTACCCTTCTTCCAATAAGGAGCACTGTCACACCTATCTACTCTCGTCCTCAATTAATAAGTCTGTTTTCCAGTGTAACTCTTCTGTGTCTGAGCATACTGTTGTGGGCAAAGATTTATACTACTATGGTGTGGCTAAGCAGAACAGTAGTCTGGGTCTTATCTTCCTTAGTACATGCTGTGCTTTTATAATCACATGAACTTGACTTCTGTATTAATCTAGGCTCACTGGTAAAAGCTGGGTTTAGCAAATGTCTGGGGACTATGATGAATTTAAATATGGACATACACCCTTTACCTCTGTATTAATGATGCTTATGCATCATCTCCTAATTATTCATTCACCCCCTTATTCACTCATCCCCTAAGTATTCAGTGCCTAACCTATGACAAGATATTTTAGATTATGGGTATATACAAAGGCATATAGAACATGTCATTTTTCCACATATAGCTCCCACTGCACTGGGAGATGTAGATAATAAAGACACAAAGAAAAATAAAGGGAGGGGTTCTATATTGAACAGGACAGGAATTGAAGTCTTCCATGTCAAGCTGATAAGCAGAGACAGAATTAAAGGAAACTATGCGGGGATCTCAATTAAGAGGATGCTGAATAGCAGGAAGAGCAAGTGCAAAGGCTGATGTCATGTCCCTCCAGGCCAGAGAACCAGCCACTACAGAACAGATAAGCACCCTAAATAACACTGCTGCAAAGTTTCCTTGTTTGTCTCTGATCTCAAAACCAGAAAGAAATATGAGCTTATATCAAAGATAAGATTATCCCACTTCTCTTAAATGCAAATAGCACCTCATGAATGTTTTGCTACCCCATTATGGGCCAATGTATTTAGCTTTAAGCCAACTCTGGCTTCTTGCCTTCTCCAGTCCAGTGGCACCACTAATGGATCATAGTAGATACCACAGAAGCTGAGGAGACCACAGCCTTTCTTCAGGGTAGCATATCCTTAAAACCTGGCTTGATGTTGAGCATTGTGAAACTAAATTAAATTGGAAGCACGTTATTCTGGTTCAGTGAAGAGAAAAGGAGCCTCAGATGTAACAGGTTTCTTTTGTTTCAGCTCTGTACAAGGGCCGTAGTTCTATGTTTTTCCTTACTCTTTGACCTTTCTCAGTTTAAGGTAAAAATTGAGCCGGGCACAGTGGCTCGTGCTTGTAAGCTTCAGCCTCTGAAGCGGCCGGGGCCAGGGATCGCGGTTCAAGTCCCGCCTGGGGCCTATAGCGAGACCTAGTCCCAAAAAAATAACTGGGCGTGGTGGCGCGCGCCTGTCATCCCAGCTACCTGGGAAGCTAAGCTGGGGATTGCTTGAGTCTGTGGTACCCCGGGCAACGAGAGCCTGCGGTTCCACAGGCAAAAATAGCAAGACCTAGTCTCAAAAAAAAAAAAAAAAATTGAATGAATTGAGCATCCTTCAGGAAAGGGAAATACTAAAGATTATAACTGAGTACAACCTAAAGATCCTACTTGCCACTTGCTGAAGAGCAGGAATGTCAAAGGGAAGAGTAGCTTTGCCCCCAGGAGGGTCAAGGCTTCCTTCTTGCTAATTCAGTAACCTGTGAATGTTCCCAATTAAATACAAGGAGTGTTTGCATCACTGTTACAGATTATAGTATAAACTAAAATTGCAGATTGCGCCCTCCCTCACCAACCTGAGGTAAAACAGCTCCCTAAAATCACATCTTTGGAAAAGGATCCAAAATGGACTTGAAGCTAGAGGTTGCTTTTTCCTCAGAGTTCATTCAATTGCACCAGCACTACCTTCATCATTTAAACCTCAGTGTAAATGAATTCTATCTCCTCTTGAGAATAAATAAATTTGGAAGAGAGAGAAAATTAATAGGGTTTCAAAAGGTGTGGATTTTATTAGACATACAAAGAGCTAGATACATGCAAAGATAAACCAGACACAGTTTTATCTAGATTCGTGCTGTTGGCTCTTGTCATAGTGTTAACTAAAAATATTATTTATTGGTTATAATGAATTTGAATGCTTAATCTGTCTTATGCATACATTTCTATGTATTTGACTATGTTTTCACTCACATAAGCATGCCCATGAGATTGTCTGATCAGAAAGAAAAGAAAAATCTGTAATACATCCTTTGTTTATGGAAATCTCTATTTCAGAGGTGCCAACCTACTTTTATTTCTGGATGCATTTTATTATAGTGGTTGTATTACTAGCAAACAGACCCAGTGGCAATTTCATGGCTTGCATACCGAATAGATATAATAAATAATTAAAGCTAACATTAAGGATGCTAAGGCATCTACTGGATTGTTTCTAAAACAATTTTAACAATAATGTAAAAAATGGTTACAACAGGCAGATAAGCAAGTCTATCACACTGAAAGTCAATCAACTTTTTGGAAGACTCACATTTACTCTACTATTAAAACTAGTGAGAAAACCTTCTTTTCCTAGTTAATTTTGTATTATATCAAAACTGACCAAAAAAAAAAAAATGAGACTACAAGTATAAGCTTCTATAATGGAAGCAAATCTCAGCACATGTGATATACAGCTTTGGGTAACTGAATATTGTACCTATTGCCAAGAGCAAGCAACAGGCACCTTTTGCTTTTATTAATGCAGTTCAGTGGGTCTGAGCAGACAGAATTGAAAGAGAAGGAGAATGTGCTTTATCATCTGTAGCCGAATTTCAATTTTCTCTTTCAAGTACAGTTGAATGCATTTTCTTTGCTACCCAAAGACAGAAGATCTTGATTACTGTTGCAAGAGTAATCTCAGTCTTTGTGTGAAGAAGATAGGGAAAATAGTCTCTCTGTCAGTGTGTGAACTTACAAAACAAGATATATTCTTGGAGGTAGCGAAATTAAAGTGCAATGGTAGACCCATTAAAATGACAACTCAAGGCTTATTTCCTAGGCTAAGGTTGGCTGACCAATTGCCCTGTCCTTAGCCTCTCCCCAGGGGCACAGACAACAGAATGAGAAACCAACAGGGTCAAGACAGGGACAACTGTCTGGAAACACAGTTCAATCAGGTTGTGGGTGCTGTCATGAACTTGTAGCCCTTTTGTAAAATAAAGGTACCAATCTTTCTCCTGTTTTCTCCTTTTTTGTCTTAGGTTTTGAGGGGGTGGGGGGAAGGAGTTAATATCTGTGCAGTTTTCTTATTTTCAGCAACGCAAAAAAAAAAAAAAAAAGGTTAATCCAACACCAGTTCAAGTGGATTCTGTTCCCTAATAGAACAGTATGCAGAACCCACTTGAGTGCTAGAAGAGTTGAGTTCCCTGCACCCCCTTTACTTTCACACTACCCAACAGACAGCACTTGGACTTCTGCTGAAAGAGAGTAGTAACCTACCCCCAGTAGTACTAGGATACACACATTTAGGATTCATTTCATTGTTGTCGCATCTTAAGTATTCCACTTTCTCAAGTAGCCCACAGGAAAAACTTAGTGGAACTGGAACCACCTTGGCACTGCTCTCCCAGCACCACCTCTCTTCCTCCCTTTCCACTGCTATTAAATAGCTAGCTCCTTGGCAACAAACAGATCATTTGGTCACAATGGGTAACAGTGATTTAAAATGTAAATGTACATGGATATC
Source organism: Uropsilus gracilis (assembly GCA_004024945.1). Classification (NCBI taxonomy): domain Eukaryota; kingdom Metazoa; phylum Chordata; class Mammalia; order Eulipotyphla; family Talpidae; genus Uropsilus; species Uropsilus gracilis. Next base: position 78,728 of record PVHY01001840.1, on the reverse strand, counting down.
AGCATTCAAACCACTCCACTCCACACCCCTTCCCTTTTTGGGCAGTACTTTAAGCTAGAAGATTAATGAGGATTTTCTCAGATTTCATTTTCTTTTGTATCACAGCAAGACTTGATCTAACTAAAACAACACCACTATTTCTTTAGCTTTTCTAATTGTACGCTGGCTGTGTCTTCTGACATTTACCTGTATACTTCTCCTGACCTTATACAAGATAAAGCTCTACTCGTTGGCCTCTGACACAAGAGGATTACTCTTATGGCACTATCACCTGATGAACACTAAACCTTTATCTCTTGGTTACAATTCCGGTAACATATGTTCATTCCATGGGCAGTTTTCTCCTGGAGATAGTCACTGGTTAATACCCAAATATGTATACAAATTAATTTGTCACTTTCCCTTTCAAATGACACTTGATTTTACAAATTTTGAAGCTAACACTGAATCACCTCTTCCCTTCCGTTCAGAAATTAAATCTACAATAGCTGCTGTTTCTTCTTTTGAATACTTTGTCCCAAAAAGAAAAATTAAATTAGATGTGCTCATTATCACTTAAGATTATTCCATTATTTCTCTAATTCACCCTGATTCCAATCACTCTCATTTACCAATGGCCAATGTTCATAAAAGTATTGTTTTCGTTTTTTTCACTTTCGTGATTAAAATTTGTATTGATCCTACAATGCCTATAGTGACTGACTTAACTCCTTTGAACTCAACTGATAGGATCTCCTTGGCAGTTTGCCTTCTATCCCCTAATCATAAAAATATTCATTAAATCACAAAATACTGTAAAATTTCCCTACTATAAAGTTATGAAAGAAGAGTTGTGCATTATTTGTTTATCCTCTTACTTCACTATATTTGCAGGAATGGCCTTAGTTCATATTGGTTTCTATGCCTGATATTCTGTTTACTTTCTTCTTATTAAAACAAGGAATGAGTTATGTGCCATCTCAACTAAATATTAGCAATACTCCAACCTGTATTTATCCTCTTCTTTTTCAACTACTATTTTTAAAACATACCATATTATTCTCTATTAATTTCATCCAAAGTAACTTTCTCTTTTCAACATATTACAGTATCTTGTCTATTTGAAAATTCATTACAAACAGAAAATATAAAGCCTTTGAATACTTACAACTAGAATCTAAAAATGAATTAAGAAGGACAAGTATGAACCTTCTCCTATGAGGCTGAAGGTCAGTAAAGACTAAAGATATAATACATTATAAGCAGAAAATCCCTTTTTATATAGCTCTGATGGGAATGAAAACCAAGAGCACATTATGAAGGCAGGACCAGGAGTCAGGCTGCATGTCTGCAGGTGTGCATATGATACCTGTATGTGTACATACCCATATGTGTGTGGGAGTACTCAGGAATGAGGCAGAGACAGTAAGTTATAACTCGAGTTCATAGCTAAATATGAGTTATGAGCAGTATCCCATGAGTTAGGCATAGATGCCTTTCTATAGATTTCTATCCAACCAAAATTTTGGTCACAAATTAATTTCACAAATGAAATAAATGAATTCACAAGCAATTTTTATTTTAAAAATAATTTCTGAAATGTGGATATAAATCTTAATGTATCATAGGCAGGACAACAGCTATCATTTGCTGAGTATCTGCTGTATCCCGGCGTAGCATAAAGATCTATAGCCAATAGAAAAGACCAAACACAAAAACATTTAACAGATGTGTGGGGAAGTAAAATGTTCCTGAATTTCTCAGTGTTCCTCTATAAAGCCTCTTGCAAGACTGAAATTTGTTCACTATGATTTTTTCTTTCATTTCTCCTAAAAATAATTTCCTGTATTACAGGGTTAAATTATTAAATTACTAGGGAAATCATTGTTTTCCTAACAAGGGCTCCAACTGCTCTGTGCCCAATGACAAAAGGTTATATCATAGGATAGGCACCCAGGTACTAAGTAAAAGCACCGGGGAAACTATTCCTAGGTATTTACAAGAAAGAGTGAATCCTGGGGTTTAAGGGCATCTAGGTCTGAGACACACAGCACTACCTGTTCTCTGAAGTAATTTTCTTTACATCAAGGGTAAAAGTCAGGAGCCAGGCCCATCAGCTTCCAAGGAGGCTCTTTTGGGAGGGGAAGAAGAAAGTTTCCTCCTTAGCTCACAAACTTTTTATATGGCCTTTAGCTACTTGACAACAGATCTAGCTCTCACTGTGCCCCAACAAATGTAAGGTGAGAAGCAGAGCTGCTGAGGTTTTTAATGAAGAAATCTGTCACTGACACCAAGCACTTCATGTACATGTTCAGAAGAGTATTAAGGAAGGTGAGTAGTCAATCCCAGCACAATGTGAACTTTACAATTTCAACAGTTCTGAAAGTCAGGAGTTCAACGTAATGTCTGTATCTCATTGCTATATCTATCTCTGATCACACTGATTCATATAAAATGTCAACCTTGGTTTATAATTTAGCCTTTTCTTGTGATCCTTCACTCTGGCTTCAGAAAAACTCTATGTAACAGTGAGGCATCTAGCATGATATGCATACGATCCCTGCTCGTTTTTTCTGGTGATACCATGTAGTGATGCAGATTGTCACATATTCCCTCTATATAGACAACAAACATAGATTGAAGTATGTGCTAAAAAGTGATGTCCTTGTTGATGTCCTTCTCACCTGAGAATGAAATAGAGTTATGAATCAGATGCCTATCAAGATATAATTAACAATATGTTGTTATGAGTCCTCAACCTTCCTATGATTTTGGGTACCCTTCTGTATACTGTTGGCAGTTTAGATTTTAGATCCCCATGTCTCCAAAAAATATGTAAAAATAACATCCATGAAATTATATCTGTAGCCATTGAATAGTTAAGCTTAAAATGTACTGCAATGAGACATAATGAAGCATGTGAAACTTCTCCCACCTGTCCCTATCTGCGTGGACATTTCATCTTGAGGAAGGTGGGGAACATCAACAACTTACACTGAGAAATGAGTTCTAAACAATTAAGAGACAGGAGAGACTTGACTTAAAGAGAGATCAATCTGAATATTACCCCTGGGTCAGATTAAAGTTGTTTCACTGTTTATGCATTTTCTGGTATTGAATCCAAATTAGACAAATTGCTCTATTCAACCTCAGCAAGAGAGGATGAGGACAGTCCTCTGAACTCTCTAGAGCAGGAGAACTAGAGCAACTTCCTGAGGTCAATCCCAAGAACAAGGAGGAATGGAGCTCCCAGGTTCTTCTAGGCAATCAAGTAATTCCCTGAAGTGCTCAGGACAATGTGAGGGTGCAGGACCAAAAAAAAAAAAAAAAAAATGCTATGACAATGGATCTTAAACATAAAAGGAAACATCAAATATGGGAAAATGCACTCCACTGCCCTACCATAGAATAAAATTTCCTACATTCTTTTCTAAGTCACTGATTGTAATCACGCAGATTACACTCAGTCAGAGGAGTGTGTTCTCCCTAGAGGCATGAATCAGAAGCCTATCAAGATATGACTAACACCACCTTTTTATGAGTCCCCAACCTCCCTGCGGTTTTGGGTACCCTTCTATACACTGTTGGTAGTTTCAATGTTAGACCCCCGAGTCCCCCAAAATAGGTAAAAAAATAATGTTCATGAAATTCTATCTGTGACTACATCTAATACCTAAAGCTCAAAGTTTACTGAAAACTCCATTTCTTTATTCAGCCTTTCTATCATAGTCCTGCAATAAGATCAAATGATTTAAGTTAAAAAAAAATTCTAACATTACAGATATGATAATAACCACCTTAAATATTAAATTCCCAATGAAAAAATAAAGTCTAAGGACTAAATCACCTTAAAAGTTCAAATACCACCAAAAAAAAAAAAGAAGCTTAAGGCTCAAAGGCAGTCAAGTCTGTAGTCAAACTGTCAAGGCCTGGTGAGCTACAGCTCAAAGACATTCAAATGAGACTGCTTAGGAAACAGTTCAAAACTCAGGCCAACTTCTGCTGCTTCTTCTCAATTTCAGATCTTCTCAGTGCCCGGAACAGATAAGGTTTCCCAGGCACTCACCAACAGTACTGTGTCAAGACAAAATTTTATTAGTTATTTTTTAAAGGCACAAGATAAGGCATTTAGGAAAAAGGTGAACTCAAGTCATATTCCATGACTAGTAATAAAGTCAATAAAAAATAAAAGATTTAAATATAGAAAGGAGAGAAACCTGAAAGCTACAGAAATCCTAAAGGAAAGCAAATTCCTTTTAAAAATATTTGTGAGAAAGACATTTCCAAACCTAACTCGATAGCCACAAAATAAGGGAAGAAAAATACTTGAAACTGGTATCATAGGCAAAAGTTCCACTTCCCTCATATAAAAAAAAGTATAGAGATCAAAAGAACAAAACACTCAAAACTCTTCAGAAAAGGGGTAAAGAACATGAGAATCAGTTCGCAGTAAAAGAAATCCAGATGTCCCTTAAATAAATGGAAAGATACGCAACTCGTTCATTTTACAATACTAAATAAATACAAATTTAAAACACTATGATTAGATTTTCACTCATCATTTGAGGGTGTGGAGAAGCAGAACTCTCACATTGTAAACAGAAAACAAAATGGTCAGAAATAAAACTTATGAAATTTGGCAATAGATAAACAGCACAAGTCACACAGATATCTTTTGATCTGGCAATTTAACTTCTAAAAATATATACTACATATACATCTGCCAAGAATGACAAATAGAAGACTTTATTACTACACTACTGGTAACTGCAAAAGAATGGAAATCATCCAAATGTCCATCAATGCAGGACTATTTAAACCAGTAATGGCACATTCACAAAACAAATATTAATATGAGACAACTGTTAGAAAAAATGTGAAGCTTACTATTTACCATTATAGAAATATTTCCAGAATTTTCATTAAAGTTTAAAAATAAAAAGGAAAGAAATATATAAAGATGCCTTTCTTCTGTAGAGAAAATAAAAAAGTGAAGAATATATATTCATATTTGCACACATTTGCAGTTAATAAATGACACCAGAGAATTACATAGTAAACCAAACCAACTAAGTTGTTTACGCACCTAGTCTGACATACTGACTGCCTATGTCTTCTCTGCTGCTTCTAAATTATCAACCTCTTTGACCCTAATGGAATATGTACGTTGTAGGAATTCTTACATCATAGGGCTGATACAAAATATAAATGAGTCAACATTTCTCCAAAGTATACAGGACAGTACCAGGTATTTAACAACTCTTAAAAAAGTGTTCAACAAACAACCAAATACGTTAAAATCTTCAAGAGACAGAGGTAAGATTTGTAAATGTGTAATTTTTATATCAGTTCAGTTTTTAAACTAATAGCTTTTGAATGTTGAATGAATCATTCAAAAGCAATAGAAAAGAGGGCATATAAATAATAAAAAACGGCCTCACACCCATCAAAGTTAAATACAGGTTCTAGAACAGCTATGCCCCAAAACACTATGTGTTCTTAGAAACCATAATCAGAAGGCATCTAAGGGAAGAAAAAGAACCTAGAAATACTCTTGATTTCACCCTTACCAAGGCAAGCTGGTTCATCACTTTTAGGAGTTTTATATATGCCAGAAAAAAAAATCCATCAATGTATTCCATCAATACAATTATGTGATACGAAGGACTCATCACATTTAAGAACAAAATACACTGAGCAAACTGTTCCCTCTCTCAAATAACATTTTTTAAATTGCAGAAAATTCAAAGACTCTGCAATCAAGATCAATAGAATTTATTTGAAATACACTTCCTCACTACCATAGGTTTTAAAACCAATTTATTTCATTCCATCTTTAAGCTCCCAGCTTCTGACTCTGGGCTACTAGGAGTGGACTCTGTCTTATAAAGCAGGACCTGTCACCAGAAAGCAGGTGATTTCAATCCTCTACCCCAAGGGCTCTTTCCACTGTTGCTTGTTAACTGTCAAGCAGACGAAACTTCCCATTTAGGGAGGGTTTCACTCTGCTCCTGCCCCATTTGTTTCAACTGGAAAATAATTCTCAGAAGATTCCTCAATTGCAGTTGCAATTGATGCTTCTGACGCTTGAGACCCTAAGGCCCAAGGAGAACTAATATCCCTTCACCGTGCTCCTTTAGACACCATCTTTCATCACCAACTTTATGTACAGACCTTGAATAGCATTCTTTTCTGCTGCATAATTTTCTGCAGCAACGAAATATGCCTTTAACTTCACTTTCTATCTTTTCCCTATACTTTTAGAATGCTTTAGTTAAATACTAACTAGTTAATATGTTTAGTAAGTTGAGTTTCTAAAACTGTTTAAACTGCTTATTAACTGATTGCCCAAACATGCAGGATTACTACTCCTCATTATAAATGAATGTTTTTTTCCTTATTTTTTTCTAGATATTAGGTTTTTTGAACATATTTCTCTATTAAATTCCAGTCCCTTCTAATACCAATAATATAATCATTCAATTCTGACTTTAGTAAAGGAGCTACTACTTTTTTAAAAATAAATCTCTTATTCTCCACTTTCTGAGGTGAATAATTCCATACAGGAATTTTTCTCTTATCATACTGTTGGGAGAGTTAATCAGGCTTTTTCCTCCTTTATCCTATATGGCAGCACCAGTGGTAGTGTGTCGACACCATGATTGTGCGGTGGCCCAGTGGGTGCGCACATGTGTAAGTGTGCACATCTGGTCCTAGGAAAGATGAGATAAAGGAGAGCAAAGAGTATGAGGAAAGACAGAGAGAACAATAAACAGGATCCCAGAGAAGGAATGTGAAAATCCTTGGGGGAGGCTTGCCTGCCTTTCTGTAGCCCCAGCCTCCAACATCCTCCCAACCCCACCCTGGATCTGCCCTTCCTGGCTTGTCTGTGTAAATACTGAAAACACTAAAAAATCTACACAGATTGGTGACCCTGATGCTTACATTGATGAGGATGGGCAGGTTCAATGCAGAGAATACACACCACCTGGCCTAGATGGGAGGCCGGTTGAACATAGACAATGTCAAGTTCATCCAAACTTGGACTTAACTCATCCTCTCGCCTGCTTCCTTCCAGCATGTCTCCTCTTGCTGAGCTTTAAGTTTCAATCTTAAGTGACTCATGTTACTTTCGAGACACAAACTGTTTATCATTACACAAATTCACATTGACTACATTACCTTGAAAATCACCTAATGGTATGTTGTGTACTCTACAAATCTTCCTAGATTTCCCCAATCTGACAAGCTGTCCTAATAGTCATGGATAGCCTCCTTTAGCTGTGACCTCTCATTTTGCCATAGACTGTTTGCTGAAGTCATTCCATTTGAATGCTTTACTCTTTCTCTTTTTGATTATATTAGACAATAGTTACAGCTTAGAGTCCTAACACCTATATCAGTTAACCACTGGGCCCTGATTTCAATACAATAAGTAAACACCTCTCCCTTTCCCAGCACTATGTTGCATTCTTGAACTTCAAATTGTTTCCAGTGTTGCCTACGAAATCTATCCATTGTTTTCTCATTTTCTCCTAAAAATGTCTTATTTCCCTCCAACTCCAGCCTACTTTTTCCTCTATCACACTATAGTAACACCTAATGCATACATATTAAAATATTTTAACATATTAAGTTAAACAAAATTGATTATTAGAACCTCAGCACTCCATGCACAATTTTATTTTTTTTAATTTTCTTTCTTAGCCACCATTTTTGCAGTAGTTCTTTTACGATTGTTCTCATTCTCAATTTAAGGAAACATGTGCTCTTTACAATTAAGGATCCTTTTACCTTGTTATTTATCAGTCTCCTATGGATAGAGTCACAGTTAAAGTATATGTCATCCAAAGGGATGGTCAGAGCTTGCAAAATTGCCAATTTCAAAATCAATCTGAGATTGAGATACAAGTAACTTTTAAATCCATGACAAGTGACTTCTAGATTTGTCCCTGGAATATAGCCCTTCTGTAAAATGAATTTAAAACAAAAGAGGATCCTAATTTGAGCAAACTTTCTTTGCCATCAACCTAGACCTGGCACTAAGTATACACAAAAGGTATTGGTGGATAGAGCAGAAACACTGGGAGACCTGAAAGGCTGGTACATGAAAAGGTTTTTCTCTATTATCATACCCTCACTTTGACAAAATCACGTCAGCATGACATGTTTAAGGTCAAGTAGCAGCAACGACTTGGTCAGGATGCATTTAATAAGGACGGCTTAACATTACTGTTCAGAACCGCTCAAAATTACCAGCCTTTGCTTTCTGCAGAAAGCATGCAGACATACCTCTACAGGAATGGCTTGTAGCTTATACAAAAACAACCACTCTCCTGTAGACAAAATTGCTAACTCTGAAAATTGCCATTCACTAGCTCTGAAAATACGTGGTTCATGACTAGTCCACTATAGCCAAAGCTGAATATTCCCCTCCTTGGCCATGCCAGAAGTATGCCAGTAATTTCACTCCACAAACCCTCCAAAACACAGAATTTCCTCCTTTTCGTTTTCCTCTTTCCCACTTTGTCCTAAATGGTAAGTTAAAGTCGAACAAGTAATGTCTTTCCTTTACCAAAAGATTATAAAAAAAAAAAAGTAAAGTACTCCTTAAACCAAAATGTTTCCTTGTAACTGCTAAAGAATATAGGGAAAACCCTGGTTTACTCCTGCAGGTTTACTGATATTAAAACAGGGAAATAAATAAATTTACCAACGACGTCACAGACAGCATTCCACAGAAGATGGCGGGTGCAGAAGCAACTGTGCCAGTTTATTTTACAGACGGAAAGGCCGAATAAAACGGACACTTCCTGTGGGCAACTCCTCCTTTCGAGAAAAGGAAGGGGCGTGTCGCTGGTCAAGTGCTCATTCAAAACTGACCAATCAGATAAATGACTCAACCTTCCCCCCCCCATGCCGGAAGTAGTAACTGGAAGGCATTAGGGGTGTTTTGCTAATATATGTCCCTTCAAATGAAGGAAACAGAGGCTTTGTAGTAATTGTTCCTGAGTTCTAATGTAATCCATAGCCTCTCCTTTTGGGCATCTTTATCTTCCATTCACAACCACCTTTGGCTTTTGGCAAGCTCAGTGCCTGAGATGCATCGTCATCCCACTTAGTGTCAAGGAAAGGTTTCCTGTAACAGCATATAGCCACAAATTTCTTTTAATGTATCTGACTTCTCTAAGCATGCCAAAATATTAATAATTATGGTAACCATGTACTGTCTGACCTAGGAGATCCACAGTGAAAAGAGTATTAATTTAGTAAGTGTTTGAGATTGTGCATTGGAAGATTTGTAAAGAATAAATCCAAATTTTATTTTGCAGAATGAAATCATTTTTTAAATTAAAATAACAATTGAAGCAAAAACTTTTAAAATGTTTTATATTGTTATGATGAATAGCCTAATTCTTGTCATATGCTGATGCATTTTAATTAGTGTTTCAGCCTTTATTATCTATAATACTAGGTTACTAATATATTTCTGGAGAATACATTTTTAATAATATTGTTTTTAATTGCTTACAGTTTTCTTATATATGTATTTTAAAGATAATACATGAGAAATTTGGACATATTCAACTTTCTCTTCCTTGTATGTTAAATTTTAAGTTGAAAAGTAAGTTCAGAAAAATTAAACTAGAAATATTTCTTTTTTATAGTGAAATATTCAAAAATTAAATCTTTATTGAAACATGCAAATTTTCTGCCGAAATAATTTCACTGTCTTTTGGCCTCTATTCAGAGTGCCAGTTTTTCAGAAAATATTTGTATAACAAAAACTGCATAAAATAAGATTTCCATTTTTGATTTTTTGGAACATTTTGTAAAATCTGAATTGAAACTGTCTTAAATTTCATTTCATTTCCCTAAGAATGTGAATGTATTCAATTATAATAGGAGTGCCATCAAACAACACTTTGTTGGGATTAAAAATGCAAAGTACAATTATATATTTTTTAAATTTATACATAATTTAAAAAACAATTGATTTTTTGACTACTAGTTTATTTTATAGAATAAATTTATATGTCTTCTTGTGTCACACACTATTTTTAATAACCTGTAATATATAAATTTTATTAGCACAACAATTGGATTGTTTTTAAAAAGAATTCTAAATTATTTCTAACAAAACTAAATTTTGTAAATTTTATTTATAAGAAGTTCAGTTAGTTGGCAGATCATTTAAGTTTGATCACAGCCATAATTTTAACAACTCAAAATATGAAATATCCTATTTAGGAGAAACAATCAGAAAATGTGGTATAATGTTTGTCCTTTATTTGGATATTTCTTTCTAGTTTTGTCACCAAGAGATTTTTGTGATATGATTCATCCAATTATTACATATAACAATGTTTGTGAATCTTGACTATTACACATTATGCATCAAGACAATTTGAATGAATTACAAGTATGTATATAACATAATTCCAAAAATACAGTTATTCCAAAAACTTCTCAATAAGAATCCTTAATTTTTACTCTGAACTTGTATTCTGTCCAATTTAAATTCATATTTAACTGCAAATAATTTTATTTTAAATAAAACATCTTTCGCTATAAAATGACATTCACAGTAATGATGTTTTACTTTTAAATAATTAATTTTCAGTGTTTTCATTCAGTTTCATAAATTGTATCTAAAAAATTTGAAATCAACTGATTTTCCATTTAAAATATCTGCTGTGACCTAAAACTGGCCTGATATAAAAGTCAACATGTTTCAACATGCTCTAAAAAACTTGTTAAAATAAGGAAAATATTCATATGAATAATGATTTAATCAGAAGGAAAACTATTTTACTATATCTTATGAGCTTTTCTTTCACTGTATTTTAATTTTTTTGAAGTTTCATTGGTTTATAACAATGTCTATAATATAGAGATAAGAGTTCACTCCTGTTTAGATATATGCTACCATGCCACACCCACAACCAAACCACCCATAATCCTCCAACATAGTCCATTAGGTTGCCTTCCATCTTTGCCATGCATTTCTCATACTCTCTTTCTAGTGGCTTCAGTTCTACTACCAAATGTGTAGCATTTGTTTTGTTCTAGATCTTTAGTCTAATACTCTCCTTTTTAAAAAATATTAAATAATTTATTTATATATACACTTCATATCTTTGTGATCTCTGGGGTTCACCCCCCCGATGACCATTCCCACCCTGTCCCACCCCCTCCCACCCCTGAGTTGTGTACTTTAATTTGGTTGTTGGCTTGTTTGACTGTACTTCATGGCTTATCTTTCAAATGTCCCATAAAATAGTGAAACGATTTGGTTTCTGTCTTTTTCTTTTTGACTTGCTTCTGCTAATATTTCTTCTAAGTCCATCCATGTTATCATAAAATCATCCAATTTGTCATTTGTAATTGATGAGTAATAATTCATTGTGTATATATACCACATCTTTTTCATCCAGTCATCTGTTTTGGGACATTTCACTTGCTTCCATGTTCTTGCAGTTATAAATAGTGCTGCAATAAACATCTGAGCATAGGTGTCCCTTTGTACAAGCATTGAGGTCTCCTTCAGGTAGATTCCCAAGAGAGCAATTGCTGGGTAATATGGTAGTTCCATTTTCGTTAATTTGAGGGCCTTCCACACAGCTTTCCATAAAGGTTGGACCAGTTTACATTCCCACCAACAGTGTAAGAGTGTTCCCTTCTCTCCACATCCTCGCCAGCACTTCTTGTTGCCTGTTCTTTGGATGTGGGCCATTCTTACTGGTATAAGGCGATATCTCATTGTGGTTTTGATTTGCATTTCCCTGATTGCTAGTGACATTGAGCAATTTTTCATGTGCCTGTTGGTCATTTGTATTTCCTCTTTGGAGAAGTGTCTTTTTAGTTCTTCTGCCCATTTTTTGATTAGGCTTCTTGTTTTATTTTGTTTAGTGGTGCAAGTTCCTTGTGGATCTTCCTTATTAAACCCTGATTCACTCGTGGAGGGCAAAAATTTTTCCCCATTCAGTTGGGCTTCTTTTAGTTTCTTCTGTTGTCTCTTTTGCTATACAGGAGCTTTTTAGTTTGATGTAGTCCCAGCTGTTTATGTCTGCCTTCATTTTTTTTACCATCTATAGATTTTTCCAGAAAGTTATTTCTAAATTGTACTTCATGGAGGGTTTTTCCCAAGTTTTCTTCTATGTGATGGTTTCAGGTATGACATTTAAGTCTTTTATCTATTTTGAGTTGGTTTTTGTACAAGGTGAGGATGTTGTCTTGGTCCATTTTTTTTTGGAGGTCTTAGTCCAATTTTCCCAGAACAATTTATTGAAGAGGTTATCTTTGTTCCAATGTAAGTTATTCCCTCCTTTGTCAAGATAATTTCACTCATATGTAGAGTATAGAGAAAACAAAGGAATAGTCATAACTAAAACAAAACAGTGCCCACTGAAATAGTTCACTTAAGAGAGCATTTGACTATGTTAAACAGCTTAATCTAGTCATATATATATATATATATATATATATATATATATATATATATATATATATATATATATACCACACTTCTTTATGCACACATTTGTCCTTGGGCGCTAGGTTGTTTCTATACCATGATTTTATAAATGGTGCTACAATGAACATAGGAATGCATATCTATCACCTCTAATTAGTGTTTTGTTTTGTTTTGGGCAGATGCCTAAGACTGAAATCGCTGGATCATGTGATAGAGTTTTTGCTACTGTTTTAAGAACTGTACATACTGTATTCCACAGAGGTTAGACTAGTTTACATGACCACCAACAGTATAGAACTATTCTTTCTTCTTCATATTAACCCCAACACTTTTCTGATCTTTTTGATAGGAGCCATTCTCATAGATGTGAGGTGGTATCTCACAGTGTATTTGATTTGAATTTTCCTGATAAGTGATGTGAGAACTTTTTTCATGTATCTGTTGCCCATCTGTTTATCTTCTTCTAAGAAGCATGTATTTAACCCTTTTACTCACTTTTTGATTAGGTTATTTGTTTTCTTATTATTGAATTTTATGAGTCCTTTGTAAGATACAAATATTAGCATTTTGTCAAATGTGTGGTGTGTGAATATTTTGGGCCATTTGGTATGATGTCTTTTAATGATTGTTTTGCGGTGCAGAAAATTTTAATGCAGTCCCATTTGTCTATTTTTGCTTTTTTTCCCCCTTGCCATTGAAATTGAGGACCCAAAATTATTTTTGAATTAAATGCCATAGAGTGTTTTCCCTGTTTTCTCCTTTCCCTGTTTTCTCCCTGTTTTCTCCTATTTTTATAGTATTACATCATAGATCCAAGTCTTTGATCCACTTTGAATTAATCTTACTGTATGATAAGCTAAAGTAGTCTATGTCCTAGTCTATTTCTTAGACACTTAGACAGTCTTCTTGAAATACCTACTAGCCATTGAAGTAAATGTTGATGACTCTTCCACAAACCTATAACTTTTCATTTTCATAGTGACAACATTAATGTTCTGATGATGTATGACAAATTTGGATACAAATTTTGCATACTTTCATATTATTTGTCAACTTTCATGAAAATAAAAATATAGTTTTTAAAATCTTGCTAAGAAGATACCCTTCTTTTAAACTCATTGCTTCTAAAAGGTTTATAGCAAATTAAAATAAATTTTATTACATCATAGAAGACTGATATATTTCTAATATACAGTAAATGAGAAGCATTAACAATGCCAACTACATCATATCAACTCCCAGAGTAAACTCAGTTGTTTACAAATACTTTATATAATGTTCCATTGATCCCCATCTGTAAAAATCTTGTGCCTAGAAGTCCCCCTGTATCTTAAAGGACTCTTCAGGATCAGACAACAGTTGGAACATGTGCCACATGGAGACCAAGGATAATAGTTTCAGATACTTTGCCTATCATCACCAAAGACTACAAGGGGTGATGTAGTCTTGATGGCTTCCCTAGCTGCCCTGATCTGTTAGTGTCCTGAACCACTTTGCTTTACTAGTGAATGATTCCTATAATGTATTCTCATAGAAAGATGATGCTATGTTGGATTTGAAAAATTCAGGAAACTAGAGGCAATAAGCTATTGTCTTTCAGGATTGATGATGTGTTAACTTACATTTGAATTTTGATGACTACACACATATACATTTCTAAATTAGATCATGCAGCAGTCAGAAGGGTTAGGTCAAGTTCTAACAAATGCACCTGACTGACTTAAGCAAACATGAATACTAATCTTTTAACAGGAATTAAAAATCTAAAATAAATACCAAATTGGAGATGTCAGGAAATAGGATATCCATTCTTTTGTGTTACATATATCTATGAATCTGACACCCTTAGAACTCTCTAGATAAATCATAGAAGCAAGTTGCCTCTAAGATCTGTTCTACACTAACTCAAGTCTTGTGTACCTCCCTGTCTTAATTTTAATCTTAGAAGTAAAAAGGAGGCACACTCTCTTTGTACAATTCTGTCTCCTCTATCTTTGAAACACCAGCTACCCAGTGCCTGGAGTGTTTGGAAAAATTAAATATAACAATGCACAAAAAGTACTCAAAAGATGAGAGCTACAGGTCTAATCAGTCACTTTACCTAGTTAAATGCTGTATATGCACTTCATTAATTTATTATAACAAATAATAGTTTATAATAAACATTTCATAATAATGAAATAAATGATATGTAGCATCATATAAAAAAGTGCTGAATACTATTTGGAGGACACTGAGAAGTTACAGGACATCACACCAGATCGGGCTCCACTCAAAATTTAAATTAGTGGAAGGAGTGGTTGAATTTCATCAATGGCCAACTTGGTCCTTTTCTTCATAATGAAATGTGAGAATTAAATCAACTGGTGAACTAGAAAGAAAGCAGAAGGTTTAAAAGGTGAGAGGTGCATGATATTAGTCTCATTCATGGAGATTTTTGGAAGCAAGTATATGACAGTAACTGGAATCTGGGAAATGAACAGTACATAAAAGAAGAACTTTACAAGTGTTCATTTGTATATATAAACTCTCCATAGTGCTTGAAAAAATCCTGTAAATAAATTAATTTACCTGGAAATTGAATTTTTTATTGCTGTGCTTTGAGTCTATGACTGCTATACTCTAATTATATGATTTAAATAGTAAATCATAAAAAAAGAACAAGTGAAACTTAGGAGACCATTCATAAAATATAATCTTGACCAAGAAGTGATTAAAATCTAAATAATCAGAATCCCTAAAAGATGTATTTATGATATACAGAACTAGAACCATCCACACATGATTTTATGAAAGCTCCTATTTCATGCTACCGACAAGTTTTTAACTATAGTGATTGCCAGCTGATTTTACATCTCTGTTGATTTAGATGACAAAAATCTGCCTGTTCCTATAGATGTATCTAAATTTCTGAAACCACACCTCAAAAACTAGTATTATAAAAATGTCCTTGTTTCCAAGTACATTTAATTGCCTCAATTGCCAATCTACTACCAGTTTTGAAGCCAATAAGCTAAATGAATTGATAAGCTTGTAATATCTTCACAAACTGAAAGCTCAGAATCCCTTTACTTCATTGTGCTGCCACTTTTAACTAAGGTTTAGGAAGGAATCACTCTGCCCTGACAATTCTTTTTACTGAAGCTTCAATGACCTCCTATTTTTATATCCTGCTGAGAGAAATGTATGTGACCCAGTTCTCTCTCACAGTCTTGTTTTATGTGTTATAAATGTAAAGAAACATATCCTCTGTGGCTTTATTGAAAGATAAATGCTGCTTCTTAAAGACGATCTCCTCTTGACTTGTCTTTCTAGCTGTGTGGTGCTTGGCTTTAAAGCAGTGGAAGTGGACACAATTGTGAACCAAAGGACATAAGTCAAAGGGAAATAGTAATGGGCTATTTTCCACAGGATAAAATTCTATACTGATTATAAAGCTAATTATTTAAAGAATATTTTCTTTCACTCCCTTAACATGGAGAATCTACTTTGACCAGTAAATTTGGCACAAGAGTGTACAAGGCCAAGTTTGTAGGTTGAACATTTGCAGGCTTGGTGCTTCAATTTCCTGTCTCTTAGAATGCTTTCTCTGGGGAAAAGTCAGTTGCCTTATATCTGAGATGGTCATCTCTTGAGAAGGGTAGAGGATGCCACAAAAGGATATCTTCAAACACACATCATGAATATAGTCCTCCTGTCTATACATCAGCCCTTTGAGTATGAAAACATTCCAACATGCAAGAAGATAATAGATTCCAAAAATGCCATTCAAGTGATAAGCCACCAAATTTGGGAAAGATACATTAATTAGAAAAAAATAACCAAGATCACACTCAATATTTATTGAGCACTTATCTATATGCCAGGTGTTTTTACAGACATATGCATAAGAAATATTTCATCAAAACACTAAATCTCCCAGAGCTAAGTGATTATCTTTATTTGCCTAAGTTGAAACTGAACATCTGTGACATTAAATAATATAACTAAAGTTACATACAATGAAGGTATATAAATCTAAACCCCTGGACCATCACTATGATAACCTATTTCTAGTTAGGAAGTGAGGTATAAAAATTGTCATTTTATATCTCAGATTGTACTCTCCCATGAATAATATTGTGTATGTGTTTGCCTAACAAGTGATAACAAAATCTACTAAACTCCTCTGATATGCTTTCAACTTTTCATATCAGATGGCTATGTATATAAATGTACGTACGACAGATGTATATAAACTATATATGGCAGATGTATCAACAATGACGACACTTAAAGATTGGATTTGAAAGTAAATTTGATACCATTAACAGTAAAATACATCTGTATTATATGCATGTTTAATGCTAAAATATATCTGTTACATGTACATATATTTAATTATGTATATAACACCAGACATACTTCTTGCCTCAAAGAAGAAAAACCAAGAAATGCTAGCTCTTAAATAGGATTCACTCACACTCTCATTCCTATGCATGTTTATCAACACAAGTTATATAGTCTCGACAACAGGAATGAAATAATTGAAAATAAAATACAAGATCACAGATAGTCTACAACTGAAGTATTTTTATTAGGAATTCCTATGGAAAAAACAGCATGCTGATTCAAGGAATACAACAAATTACTTTGAAAACTCAAAGTACTGAGTTGCTTTTAATTACCTAATGCCCACAGCATTTCTGCCTTTATTTGCATTTATAGATTTCTTCCTAATTTTTAGTTATAATATATGGATCAAATCTGCATTCACTAGAGGTCACCTAATGCAAATAAAGCCTCAAGTAGGAGAAATGAGTGATTTAGCTTTGTATTTTTAATCTATGAAGCCAGCAATACTACAAATAACCAGATGAGCAACAATTTGTCTAACAGTTTCAAACCATAAACATCTACATTTCTGTGCAAACAACACAGAACCATTTACTAACCTTATTTTCTGACCTAAGATTAACTGTTAGTTGTACAAGATTTGAAAATTGACCCAGAAAGAGTGAGATGACATTGGTATTTTGTAAATATTTCATTTTACTCCTGGCTATTTTTTTTTAATTGTGGAACTGATTTAAAAATATACCTTATCACTCTTTCTAGTTTTTCCACCCTCTTACCTCATTGATACTCCCTTTTTTCTACTTTCACTAGGAATTTAGCACATTTTACACATTAGCACACCATAAACAATGTCCTACTGTACTAATTCTGAAATGAGACATTCACAGAAATATAATATCAATGTTCTACTTGTGTTTCTTTTGTGAAGTTCATGAAATCACAATTCTGGCAATTCATTTACCAGATTACTTAATTTTCCAACTCATTAAATGATTTATGATAATATATACAGCATTTATTTGTAAACCACTGAATTATCTGAGTAAGGTATACTCCATAAGTCAAATCATAATTAAAGAATCACAAATTTACTCGAGCACTTATATCTTAAAGTTTCCCAGGGTAAAAGAGAAGTTTTTATGAAGTATGAAGTAAATCTTTCTTAGTTTCTCTCTCTAATGACCCCTTACCTAGTGACTGGTGTTAAAAAGACAAGAATATTGAGGTTATTTTACAGTAAGAATGGCCCACATCCAAAGAATGGGCAAGACGAATTTCTGGTGAGGATGTGACGAGAAAGGAACATTCCTACACTGCTGGTGGGAATGTAAACTGGTCCAACCACTATGGAAAGCTGTGTGGAGGACCCTCAAATTAATGAAAATAGAACTACCATTTGACCCAGCAATTACGCTTTTGGGAATCTACCCAAAAGAGAGCTCAATATGGGTACAAAGGGACACCTGTGCTTGTATGTTTACTGCAGCACTATTTATAATTGCAAGAACTTGGAAGCAACCTAAATGTCCCAAAACAGAAGACTGGATGAAAAAATGTGGTATATATACATGATAGAATATTACTCATTAATTAAAAATGACAAATTTGATGATTTTATGACAACATGGAAGTACTTAAAGGAAATCATATTAGCAGAAAAAAGTCAAAAAGAAAAAGACAGAAACCAAATGGTTTCACTAATATATGGGATATAGTGAAAAAATAAAAACCTTGAGGAAAAGTCTAAACAAGCTGAGCACCAAACTGAAGCACACAACTTTGGGCAGGAGGGAAAGGGGGGGAGGGGAATGGAGGGGAGGTGAGGTGGCTAAATCCCTGGGATAACAATGATGTGAAATTTATATATAAATAAATTTTTTAAATATTGGTTTGTTGATAGTACACAACCTTAAAATGTAATGATAGGAAGTAGCTGTTTTTCTACTTCTTTGAAATAATTAAATAATTTAATTTAATTTAAAAATAATTAAATAAATAAAATATGTAGTGGGTTCACAATAGTGTCACCTGCAGTGTTCCTGAATTCCTTTTTCTGTGCATCTTCACCAAGTTGCAGTATCCTTTCTTTTTGAGAGGAATCATTCTAACAAGTGTGAGATAATGTCTCCTTGTGTTTTCATGTTTTTGATGATGATGACGATGATGATGATGATGGGCATTTTTCACATGTCTCTTGATGAACAACTTTCATTACAGAAATATATTTTGAGATCCTCTGCCCATTTTCATTTAAGAGACTAAATCTTGCTATGTTGCCTGGGGTAGTCTCGAACTTGTGGACTCAAGTGATTCCTAGCCTCAGTCTTCCAAGTAGTTGGGATTACAGGTGCATGCCATCACGCCCAGTTTCTGCCCAGTTTTTAATATGTTTGGTTGTTTTCTTGTTGTTTGATTGTCTAAGTTTTAGGTAGCAATCTTAGATACCAGTCAGAAGTATGACTTGAAAATGCAACAGAGTAAGCAAAACAAAAGGAAAAAAAAAAAAACAGAAGATCCTAATATTAGAATGGTAGGATTGAAAGAGATGGACAAAATAGGGGAAGGGAATTTATTTTATGGAAGCAGAGAACTTGACATTTGGTGATGATCATAATGTGTATATGCCTACCTACTTGGGAGGCGGAGGCAAGAAATCACTTGAGCTCGCGGGATCAAGACTACCTTAGGCAATATAGCAAAATCTAGTCTCAAAAAGATAGCCTGGCATGGTGGCACACACCTGTTATCCCAGTTACCTGGGAGACTGAGGCTAGGGATCATTTGAGTCCGTGACTACCCCAGGCAACATAGCAAGACCTAGTCTCTTAAAAAAATTTCAGTCTAGAGTCTTCAGCTTGTCATCAAGCAATATGCATACCCATTCTAATCCTGCTAGACTTACAAGATAAAACTATGGATTAGTGATTTGGGAGCATAGCCTATTCATTCTTTATCTAAATATAATCACTTTACATAATGAAAAAAAACCTATGTAACCAAATAATCCTAGATCATGCTAACACTACAAAAAAGATGGAGGAACTATGGAAAGATGTCGTAAATTGACTCTACCAAGGAGAATCAGAGATTTAGAAATCACTGAGCTAGAGAGACAAGAAAAAGAGAAAGGCAATGATGGCAGAGGATTTAGCTTGAAAAGGCAGGAAGGTATGCTATGGTAAAATGCATTCAGAGAATTTCACATAATCCTGGGTGGTTAGATTATAGAAGACATGGAACGCGAGATAGGAAACCTTGCAGATGAATTGTGTTGAACCTTGAATATTGTGAAAAGGAATTAATATTTTATCCAAAAAGGCATGCAGGACCCATAGAGATGTGAAATAAACCAAGTATAAAATAAACACAAACAGTTGGACACGACAGTGTGAACTAGGTGGGACTGAAAAGACAAGATCAAGGAACTGGAAATACAATTGTTATTTGAGCCAAAATGTAAGGAGTAATTGTGTAATGGAAAATGCATTGCATTGCACATCACTCAACATTTATGATGAATACCGGCATTTTAGATCTGCTCTTTGAAAGATGTATTTGAATAATTCAGTTGGCATGGTCTCTATAAGGCATTTTCAATTTTATATATGATTTCTTAGAGTGGCCAGAAGGTATTATTCTATTCACAATACAACCCTTTCCAAAAATAAAGAGTAATAGCTTTTCCCCTCCAAATTGCTTTTTTGCTAAGAGCAACATTAAATTTAGTTTTGCTTAGGAGTGAAGAAATATTGTTCTCATTTATGGAAGAATATTGTGTATTATATGATAAATTGTTAGAAAATTATGCAATTGAGAATATACAGAGATAGAATAGTATTTTCACCCTGTACATTTTATATGTAAGTAAAAGATAATTTTTGTTGTAGTCTTTCCATAGTGCTGGTAGGAACATCACAAACTATGATGGAAGAAGTTTAAGCACAATGTTTCATTATGTTTTCACTAATGAATGTAGGTGAATGAAGAAAACTGAAGTCAAAGGAGAAATAGAAATGTTCAGAATGTTGGCGTAATGTGACAATTGAATAAACCTCTGTTAAGAGTACACATGTATCAATCTGTTATATTTTCAACTGATAAAAGCACTTGGGGCATTCTGACAAAAATATTATTCCACAAGTAGACATATGGGCCTTGCTTAATAAATGATGCCACCAATTAGCATTTATCTTAATACTAACGATACAGATTCATGAGTCTGTTTGCCTAGAATACCAAGTTGATTAATGTTACCCTGAGGAGTTTTCAAACGTGAGCATAATCCAAACTAATGTTAAATGGATGACATTTATTTTATATTTCCAGAATAAAATGAAAGGGGTAGTACTTAGGAACTCACATGACAGATATATACTTGGCATCGAAAAAAAACACTAGAATTTGATAGCAAGAACTATGTGTAATTTTTTTCTTGTAAAGGAGATTAATTTTCAAAATGCACTGAGGATGATAATGCAGATGAGGTAACATTGTAAACAGGTTTGCAATTACTGAACCACCCCAGGTTATATAACCAAACACCAACATTGAACTTCTCCTTGCAATTAGTTTGAAAGAAAATTAACCTTTGACTATTCAACTCTAAAAATGCACTATGTAGAAATTATTCATAGAAGATTAAAACAAAATTTTAATCTTTAGAAGATGAAAACTAGTATGATTTAAGCAACTAATATCCAGTTGGAAAAGTAACAATACCTTAAGCGTTCCATAAACTTATTTTTTTCTTCTCTCCATTTTGGCTCTTTGATTTTGACTTCTTTCTTGTGCCTTAGTTTCACTTCTCCATTATCAACATTGAAAATAAGAGGAGGATACGTTCTGAGTATTTAGTTCAGTTAGAAATGGGATCTAGTAATTGGTGGAATCTTCAGAGCACGGGTCTCCCCACAATAAAAGGGTGATTATATTATCTCACCAGGCCAGGCCAGGTAGGTTCATCATCAGTTCTAGCAGCTAAAGATGGATGTTGAGCTCTTGGTGGGTTTTACAGGTTTCAACGCTCTCAGGACACCATGTACAGAGGCCCATCAGGCAGGGAGACTGGGCCAACTATATGCCAAGTAGGCAGGCAGGCTATGAACACTGGCAGGGGAACCAGGATTCTCCCAACCCCCAGAAATCTTCACCCTCTTCCTCTGGTCTTGTCTCTTTTTTATGGCATTGCTTCCATCTCCCCTTTAGCTCCACCTCAAAAACCCAGGTGAACCCATTCATGCATGCACAACACCCACCCTGGAGGAGTGGGGTGGGGAGGGTGGCAGGCACAATACCACAGTTGCTCGTTATAGAGGTTGATGGTAGAAAAAGTCTGACCAACTCATTTACGTTACACATACGTTACACATTTAATAGACTGACCAACTCATTTACGTTACACATACGTTACACATTTAATAGACTGTTCTCACAAGAGCAGAGAATTGTCTTAGTTTAAGCTGCTATACTAAAATACAATTGACTAGGGTGTTTAAATAACAGAAATTAATTTCTTCATAGTGCTGAAGAGTAGAAGTCTAATACCAGGGGCCAGAATGGTTGGATTCCAATGATAGCCTCCTCCAGCTGACTTCTCCTAGGTCTTCTCAGGGCAGAAAGCAGAGAGAAGGAATATTTGTGCCTTTTATAAGGTGAGTAAAATAATTCATGAGGGCGTCAGCCACCCTTGTGACCCTATCTTATACTAATTACTTAATTCCCTTCTAAAGGGTTCACTTTACCTGCTAATACCATTACAGCCAAATTATGACTTTAACATATGAATGGGCAGGTAGGCTCAGCATTCCATTCATTAAAGAAAAGAAAGAAATAAAAATAAATATGGAGGGGATTTTCTCAATGTCTCACAAAAGAATAACAAAATCTACACACACTATGCAGTTTTATTATGTGCTAATATAGGGATATCTGTGGGCATATGTGTATTGTGAAATCTTTATGGTGAACTTTTTTTTTAGATATGTTTTCTCTTTTTAAAAAAAATACAATCAAAAGCCTGAATTTTCTTTTCAGAAAATAATTGTTCCAGAAAAGGGAGAATTGCTCCCAGAATGTTTCCTGGCATATTATGAATGATTAAAAAAAGGGATGATATTAAAATTATTACAATATTCAGTGTTTCATCAAAATAATTACAGCTAATATTCTGAACTAAATATTAAAAAGTATACACTCATCTATTTTTATTAAAAGTTAACATTGTTCAACTTCTCGAAAACTTACTCTGATCTCATATGTTACGACTAAATCACAATTAGTGTACTTTATTAATTTTGAATCATTAGAAAAAACAGGCACGTGCATGGAGGCCCACATGAACACACACACACACACACACACAAATACACATGGACACAGAGACACACACACTTTCACATTTGTTATCACTTCAGTTAATCAACATCTCACAGAGAAAGACATTCTTGGGGCATATGAATTGGCGTAGGTCCTGTAAGTTTTCTTCATTCAAACAACTCACAAAAAATGTCTCCCAATGATGAAAGCTTGGCAAAGCTGCAAGATAGATGTTGGCATTGGTTATGCAGGGATTACAGGTAAATAAAAATTAGGAGTTCTCATGAGAGTTACTGGAATTATATGAAAAGTAAAAATCAATACTGTTGTTATTGACAAGAAAGAGTATGCACAAACAAAAAAGCTCTTAAACCCAAAGAATATTCCAAAGTTAGCTCTGTTTATTATTTTAAGTTCAAATAGAAAAAACTGCACTGGATACATACAGTATTGATACTGCAATAATTTCAGTTTACATCTAACACAATTGCTTTAAATTTTAAGTATCTCACTAAAATTTATAGATATTTCAACCTTTACTTTTTCAAATTCTCATTTTGTGGTGAGAATTAGAACCTGAATTGAATTATTCCATCATGAAATGCTTAGGTATAAATATTGTTTTAAGACAAAAAGGAAATTTGTTACCATCAATAGCATGTTCATCTTGAAAAACAAGGGAAACTTGTTGAAGGTGACAACATTAAATGATTTCTTGATAAGTTATTTTAAAAAACTAAGCTAACATTTGATAATCTTTTTCCATAGCAAATTTGCAAAACAAAATCATGACATTGTGTTCCTCATTATAACAAATCATGATTATATTCTTAGAATAAAGTGACCAATTCCAGGAGGATAAGTTGTGATTGCTGTAATCTTAAGAAATATCTTAAGATTCTTTAAGAAAACTATAATCCATTGAAATTAAAAGACATATCTCTTACCAAAATTTTGAACAGTTAAATATCACATTTTATTATTTGTTATTCTGACTGAACAAGACTAATGAAGTTAAAAGACTAACAAATTCAGTTTCTGCGATATGTTGGAATATGCATTTTCATTTTTCTTTCCTTCCATAGTAAGGAAAAGTTTGAATTGTAAAATTAAACAAAGATTTAAATTATTCAAAGGGCAAGTGGATAAAATTAATTCTGTAGTTTTTGTAACACTCCAATTTAAAAAAAACACACTTTATTTCCTCCTCAATTCTTAATATTTTTAGCATGATATTATCAAGGGTTTTTGTTTTTGTTTTTTAACAATAAGGATAAGCCAGCATAAAACGTAATCTCCTTTTTACTATGGCCAATCAAAGTCTTCAAACACAGAATGGCTTTTCATGAAGACTGAATTTTGATTCATTTTGCAATAAAATTTCCCTAAAATCATAAAAACTTAGCTCATCAACAACAATAATTTGTATGTCTTTTGAAAAATGAATTATCTGATTAATTGTATATTTGAATTAGGAGAGAGTATACATATTTAGTAAAATGACAGTAAACATGCCCCAATATATAAACAAATATTTGCAAAGACAGATACAGACTACCATTCATAAAAAGACTGAAGAGATTGTGTCATTCAAAGGTTAATGAAATAATGTGTTTTTACTATCTTTATAGTATCTTTTCCTTTGCCAGAAGAGAAGTATTTTCTATAACTCTAGAGACAGTTTCTATTACAGGCTTAATCCAGGTTTAACCTAATTACCACAACACCTGACAGACAAAAGGGTAGCTCTGGTTATGAGTAATGATACTTTGGCCAACTGCTAGTCTCATGGGTATACAAACAATAGATGTTCAATTAGTTTAAGATAGTAAAATAAAGATACTGGTAATTCACCCCTGTCCTATAAAATCCCTGTCAAATTAGCATGGATGGTAAAAAAAAGAGAAGATAAAATGAAAAACATTCTTGTACTGTAACTACTTGTAATTCCAAGTAGTTAGCAATAAACTATGATAAATAGGTGTCAAATAAGGAGAATTCTTACCAACAGGAGACTGGAAATTGGGACCTATCTTGGATACGATATAGATTTCACTGTCATAGCCCACGGACATCTTTTAGAGACTGAAGCTACAATAAGTACAGATCAAAAAAGAAACAAAAAGGACACACATACACAGAGAGAGAGAGAGTGAGAGAGATATATACATGGATACATGAACACACACACATACACAAAAATGTAAAAGAAATAAAAAGGGGACACACACACACACAGATACACACAGACACACACACACACACACACACAAAGATGTAATACTGTTGTTTTCATAAAATTTTCATTATGAATTTCCAAATAATAGACTATGGAAATAAAGGGGGAAATGATGATAGGTTCCATTAGATAGTTGTGAACCAGCATGCTGAATAACGCAGACTAGGAGAATTCAAGTGGGTAGTGACAGGGAGAGCTGGAGCATTAATCACCAGGCGCTAAGGACATGGAGAAAGTTAAGACTAACTGGAGACTTTCTCTGGACTCATATAGATCACCCCAATGTCAAAAATAGAGAAATAATATACTCCCCGGGCAGAAGATAAAAAAGATTTGGGGAGGTGGGCTTGAAACTAGAAATTTAAATAGCTGCTGTGGGTGGATCTGATTCATTCACCCACCACTTCCCACACTCTAGTTCAGTAAATAGCTGGCTTTGTTCAGTGATTTATAGAAAGCAAGCAGCCAGGAACACAGGCAAAGGAGGCAATAGCACAATGAAAATGCAGATGAAGTTCATGCCAGGGAAAAAAACTTTTTTCAGGAAACAGAGGAAAAGTTGATATCAATAGTTCTCTAATCTCAAATCAATATGAGCATATTAAAAGAGAGAGAGCTCAAAGGAAATTTGCAATTTTCAATAAAGAAAAAGTAGGAATTATACAATTAGACTTTATTTTATTGATATTTATATTATTTGCATGTATCTTTAGTTATAAACTATTTAATAAAGAGATTACAAAAGCATCTGGAAGAAATAAGAAACCAAATGGCACAGACAAAAAACAATGGAAAAATATAAAACCGCTATGAATTTGAAAATTTCATTAGAGATTACAAAATAAAATGAGCACAACTGGAAATTCACAGGGGTTAGGGTTTAGCAAAGTTAAACAATAAGTTTAAAATCATTTTACAAAAATGATTTTATAGAATAATATAGAAATTTAAGATATTTGACATTATCAGCATTCAAAAAGAAAAGTGTTCAAACATACAACAGAAATTTTTTTCCTGAAATAAAGCTTGAAATTTGGGATTAGAGTTCCCCAAATCTCTTGTTTGCATGGCTTAAATTTCAACTATTTCTTCAGTTTTACTCTAGAATTTCAATCTTAAATTGAGATAAAAGTAAATCTGGTGCTTCCAAAACTATCGTTGTACAACATGAATGGTGTGTTTGCCTCTTTACATTTATAAAATTTTGTCTTTCAATCGATGAATCTATTTTCTATATAAACATATGTATTACAAAAGTATCTGACTTGAGATTTTTGAAATATTACCATTTTCTGGGTAATATAATTTTGAGTTTGTTTTTAAATTTCTTCCATGCCTGTGTTTATTTATTTATTTAAAAATCATGTGTCATTTTTGCAAATGGCAGTGAAGACATTAGAATTAAACAAAAATTGAAAGGCAAAAATTATTTGAAAGAGAAAAAAAGTTATGTTTTTATTTCTTCTACATGAGTGGTACTTCAATTCATAACTCATACAGAAGTCAGGTTGATTTCTCTGAAATAAAAGTATATTAGTTTTAATACATTTTGATCATCTTTTTATCCTCTTGATTTTCAGCAAATTGCCACTACTCCAGAGCCAAACACATTTTTTTATAATTTACACAATACTTCCTCTAATATTACTTGCCCCTGTAGTTCTTTCCAACATCAGCAACTCTCGAGTCTGCATTCACTACCCTAAACTATTTGTAAGAATTCCCTTTAAAGTTACAAATCTGTATTTCCTATTCACATTTCAGGTGGAAGTAAAAATATACTTTTATTATTGATTCATTTATTTGTTGGAGAGAGTAATGAAGCTAGAACTCCAAATTATTCTCCTGAGTTCCAGTCAATATTATCTCTGTGAAATCTTCCATGTCATCTTTTTAACTACCCATTAACAAAGCTTTAAAATTATTTGCATTCTTCTTTCACCCCTTGTAACAGTTACATGCTAAAATATATTAGATCTGTATGCAAAAACAAACAAAAAAATACAGAACCAATATTTATTTAAAGTAGGTTTTTCACCATAGATTTTGCACAAATTTTTGTGTTTTGAAATACTCCTTCAAAAATATTATTACTCTTGACTAGTGAGGATTTGGGTCCCCTGGATAATTTTGTGACCCAGGATAAGTGCTTATTCATATCATCCTAGTCTCAGCCCTACTCTACACATTCAGTTATTACAGGCTATTTTGTCTACATCTCTATCATCACTACCATACGTGACCACCTGTAAGCAAAGAAAACTTTCATAAATCTGTCTATTAGCACAGTTCCCAACATTTTGCAGAAGCTCATTTCATAAGGATGACTGGCCCTCTCCTCCCCAAAAGACTAAATATCCTTTAATCTTTAGAGAATAAAATAACCTCATATGGGGAACACTAGATGTCATTTAAATGGAGAGATTATTCTTTTTAAGGTAAGAAAACCTTATTTGGAGGCAAATCAAAACTTTAAAACTTAACCAATAAAACTGAAATCAGTTTAGATCTTTAAATATTTTTGTGGATGAAGAATTCAATATTTATATTGCAAGAATATATTGATAACCAATTAACTATGGGAGTCAAAAAACATTAAATGAAAGAAAACTTAATTTACCCACTCTACTTATTATAAAAAGTGAATCAATTAAGTGACCCATTTATTCAACAGGTGCTTTCTTCTGGGATCATTCATAAATCCAGATATGGTAAAGAGTGCCTAGTGGGAGTTGAGTAGAGACTTTTTTTTCTAGACCGAGCAGAAGTGACCATTAACAAATGTTTTTGTTTTTCTTGAAATAAGTTAACTGCTGAGGTGAGATGATTGAAAAATGACCTTTAAAAGTTAATTCCAACCCTTTGCATCCATATTTGTCATTAACTTCTCAATGACTCATTTTCTTCTGTCACAGAGGGTGATTCTATGCCTACTCTAGGATTTGTGGAGTTCAATTTAAAATACACATTATTCAAAGTGCTATGCACAAATACATGTTATTTAAAACAATGGATTACTCATATAAATACATTATTTTACTTAGTCATGCCTGGAGGAAATTGGAAATAATTATGCAGCAGTTAATGGCAAACTTGGAGTTGAAAGCTAAATCATAGACACTGGATCTGAGTAAAACAGTTCTGCATTTTATCTTTAAAAGCCAGCGACACATATCACTTCTCGGCCTTTTGGTTAAGATCAAGCATAAAAGCTAGAGACAAATAAAGGTACCATTTTCGGTCAGAATTATTTTTCTTCACAAACTTCCATGACATCAGGCTCCTCCAGTTATACTTGCAAGATTTAGAATGACACTTTTGTTCTTCATACATAAAGTGCTTCATGCATTTTTGGAGAGAGAAAAGGTGATCAAAAATTTTAAAAAGTTAATCTTGAATTAATTGGATAAACTTCAGTTAAGGAAAGTAACTCACGCATTAATGTTAGTACATTCCAATCAAAGAATTCATTTTTGCAGCAATAATTAGACATTCTAGTCAATTTATTATTCAAATTAGCAATTAAAAATTCTTGGTAAGTTTTGTCATTTCTGTATGTTGAACTACCTTGTTTACTTTAAAAAATCTCTTTATATGTGGCGGTAACGAAAAAACTATGAGACCTGGATTTCTGGTCTACAAATTCACAATCATTTATTTTTATCATTTTAAAATCTATAAAAGTTAAAGGAGAAAAATTTAAAAATAAGTCAATGAAATAGTCCTTAAGAATCAGTCAACAGATAAACAATGTATATGTTTCTCACCAAATATTTCATTGGAATAATGAATAGCTTCCAATGACAATTTCAAGCATATCCTAAAAATATAAATCTACATATCACATTCATGAAATAATTTGAGACTTATTGTACAAGTACTCTTTATTCAGTATATACATATATACAAATTACCAGGTCTCATATAAATTAAATCAATTTGTAAATGAGGATTTGGATAGGATAATTTCTAAAGCCTCTTTCTGCCTAACGATTGCTGAAACTACTCAATACTTAGAGAGATGGTTAAGAAGGAATTCTCTGATATGATTCACAATTAATATCAGGCATATGCACATTTTATAGGTCTCAGATGCAGTAACTGAAAAGCCCAATGCCATTCATTGCTATCATTTCTTTTTTACAAAAATGAGATCCTGCTTACAAGGTGGTCATTTCTATTCAAATGTTCCACATGACATCCAAAACACATCCACAAAACTGTAATTGGGAAGAAAGAAGGCAAGGAAAATCTGGAAGAAACACCACAACTAAAATCAGACCTAGATTTAGCGGCATGAGACAGCTGCAAGAAATTCAATTAAGTTGTTAAGCCTAGCTGATGAAAAAGAAAACTCAGTACATGAAATCCTGATAAATTTCATGGCAGAGCCAGCGGCATTCTGCCCCTTGGTTATATATTGTTCTTTACCCCCATTCATTTGATGCTCCTTTCATTGTATAATGAAATCTTCAAAAATTCCCTCCAAAAATAAACCAACTCTGCTCAGAAATACAGAACTAGAGATGCAAAAACTTCTTTTAAAGGTTATCATTCCACAGTTAATATCGATCTATGTTAGAAAAGGCATCTAAATGATCTTACATGGAATTCCCAACTCTGATGATTCTGTGATTCTGACCAGCTTTGAGACAAGCCATCATCCTATTAGGTACCCAGATTTCTACTTTGAGGCATATAATGCTTTGCACTTACAGGACAATCCACACAACATTCCCATGATATTTTGAGAGTCAGTTGCTGAAGTTGTACAGATTGTTTTCATCTCAACTATACGAACTATATGTGAACTATATACTTGTTCCCAATGTACTCTATCAATACAGTAGAAATGTTTTGAGTATGTTTTCAGACTCTAGTAAATATCCTTCACTATAGAGTGCAATGTCCTCTGCTAATCTATGGTTAATTAGCATGCACGGGCTGTTCTACCACCTAAGCAATACTGCAGGTAAAGGTGAAAAAACATTCCTATGAGACAATGTCTACTGCCTGGAACATGAGAGGCTCTGAATAAATATGCTGAAAGAATATATAACTGAGTAAACTACTATCAAAAAGAATTCATACAATAAGTTAAACTTTGGTTCAGAGCACAGATTTTCAAGTCAACAGGTAAGTCCTGTTTGGCCAACATATGAGCATGAACGTATTTTCCCTGGTCTCTGTTTTTGATGCAGCAGCATTTTTACATTACAGGTCAGTATTTGTTATGTTCCATTTTCCTTTTTAAAATATTTAACCATTTAACAGGGAGAGTCCTTTTCTTGCAGGTACTAAGAGGATGTCCAAAGGTCACCACCTATGGATTCCAGTAGATAATTTTGATTAGGGGCCATGTCACTGGGAAATTTAGGGTGGTTGATTGACAGACATGGTGCATATTTAAAACTGTTCATCTGTTTTCAAATTTCAATGGATAAATAAACACCACGTATCTGTAATCATCCTATTTCTCTTCCCAACTTTTCAAGATGGTCTGTATTCCATCATATTTGAATGCTGAATTGATTCTATTTAAATGGCCTTTCTGAAATGAAAGATGATTCACTTTCATTTCATTGAGGAACTAATGAACTCTCCCATAAATATCTTGAATTTTTTCCAATGGGAAGATCATGTAGAATGTTTATTTGAGTAAGGAATAATGGCTTAGCTTTAAAAACATTTAAAAAGACAGTCTGCATTAAACTATCTTTTAGGAAACAACTGTAGCAACAAAATCACATTAGACTTTCTGATTTCTCCATAGTGTCCTTAGATAAATAAACTACCCAATAGACCATGTTAAATGCCCCAAATGTTACTGGAAAGAGAATGCGGGCATATTCATCTATTTTACTCGTGCCAGATTCAGAAGGTGGTGGACCAGAGGGAGGAGGCATGGCTGACAACTTCCCAGCAGCCCCTATGGTATTAACTGTGGTCTTAATTCTTTCCAGTCTTGATCCAAACACATGGTGGGTAGACGCAGATCCAACTGCAGCTTGTTGGGGCACACACCCAGTTCTAGGAGTAGAAGGAGGAGCAGATGAAGTTGCTCTTGCTGCAGATATAGTCTCATCTGCATTTGCACGGCTGAACGGGTTGGGACTGGAAGCTAAGTAAGACTTCACTGTGCCCCCAGAAGATCCTTGAGTAACCGTGGGAGATTTGCTTGAATGGTTTCCCATCTCACTTCTGTGGCCAGTATCAGAATCGGAGTGAACCAAGGCATTTGTTCTTTTTCTCATGTTCAGATTGGCATTGGTGTTCTGAAAAGGTATATTGAAATGATACTGGTTAGATAACTTTATGTAGACCGATGCATAATTTAAAGGAATCAAATTAGTTATTTCCCTGAGATAAACCTTCAAAACGAACTGTAGCTACTAAGCTTATACAAAAGCGTAAAAACGCCCAACTGAAAAGGAAATTGGGTAGACTTGAACTTTAAATCCAAATTCTTGTATTTCAAATACCCAGTGTTTAAAAAATTAGAATTTAAATCTTATAGAAAACCTAGAATTATAAGACTATATACTATGATTATGCTTGATTTTACTTTAGGATTTCAAACATAACATACATAGAGGAAAACTTGGGCAAAACCCTCTATGAAATACAATTCAGAAATCCCTTTCTGGAATCATCTGCAGAAGGCAAAAAATTGAAGGAAAACATCAACAGATGGGACTTCATCAAACTAAAAAACTTCTGTACAACAAAAGAGACAACAGAAAAAAACTAAAAGAAGCCCAACTAAATGGGAAAAGATTTTCGCCCTCCACAAGAGTGATAAGGGATTGATAACACAGATCTACAAGGAACTCACACAACTAAACAAAAACAAAACAAGATGCCCAATCAAAAATGGGGAGAAGAACTAAAAAGACACTTCTCCAAAGAGGAAATACAATTGACCAGCAGGCATATGAAAAATTGCTCAATATCACTAGCAATCAGAGAAATGCAAATCAAAATCACAATGAGATACTACTTTACACCAGTAAGAATGGCCCACATCAAAAAAACAGACAACAACAAGTGCTGGCATGGATGTGGAGAGAAAGGAACA
Organism: Uropsilus gracilis; assembly: GCA_004024945.1. NCBI lineage: Eukaryota > Metazoa > Chordata > Mammalia > Eulipotyphla > Talpidae > Uropsilus > Uropsilus gracilis. Next base: position 46,301 of record PVHY01001840.1, on the reverse strand, counting down.
CTCTTACACTGCTGGTGGGAATGTAAACTCGTCCAGCCACTATGGAAAGCAGTATGGAGGACCCTCAAACTCATGAAAATGGAATTACCATTTGACCCAGCAGTCGCACTTCTGGGAATCTACCCAAAGGAGACCTCAATGTGGGTACAAAAGGACATCTCAATGTGGGTACAAAAAGCACTATTTATAATTGAACGGAAACAACCCAAATGTCCCAGAACAGACGAGTGCATGAAAAGATGTGGTATATATACACTATTACTCATCAATTAAAAATGACAAATTTGATGAATTTATAGACACCTGGATGTACCTAGAAGAAATCATTCTATCAGAAATGAGCCAGATAGATAGAAAGGGACAGAAACCAAATGGTTTCACTACTATATGGTCAACCAAATGAAAATACACAAGGGGAGAGTGGGGACCAGCTGGAGCGGGCGGGGAGGGGAGGTGGTGGGTGACCCCCGGAACTGAAAGGATGTGAAATATAAATAAATAAATAAATAAATAAATAAATAAATAAATAAATAAATAAATAAATAAATAAATAAATAAAACTTTAGGATTTCATGGTGATAACTGTACAATTTTGTTTAATGTTATTGTAAATAATATTCTGTGATACATTGCTTACATTCAACAAGCTATATATATATACATATATATGTTTAATAAATAGTATTGTATCTATTCTCCTACACAGAATAACCATCATGTACATGAAAGTCTTAAAGAAGAAAGAAACTTAAGCTTCCAAAACCTTGGAATTTATTTTCATAATTTTGCATAGGCAATCATACACATTATTATAAAATCTGGAAATTACGGTTAATTTTTGTTTTCCATAAAAAATGAAAATGCAAAAGAAAACAGATTTTAAATAAAATCTTGAAATAGACACATTAATAGCATCATCATATCTGTGCATAAATATCTGATTTTAGCTATTTACCAATAAAAAATTCTTAAACTGAAATGCAATGTTTCTCATCAAATTCATTTCTATATAGAATAAGACTGAGTATAGTTATACGACAAATATTAAAATTAATTGTCTTTATTTTTGATAGGCATGGTAAAAAAAAAAAAACTGTGCAGCCAAAGATAGATTGCCCATGCTAATGAAGCAATAGCTCAAATGATTTCCAAAGTAATTATGCATGACTTAAGAATATATTGTGATGTTTTGCAATAAATCCCCCCAACTATGTTTATTCTAAGCTATATGAAAGTAGTTGTAATTACTTCCTGTACCCTCTCCCACTAGTGTACTATGAAGTTAAATGGTGGGTAAAGAGATGGAGAAGTAGAGAAAAGAGAATGGAGACCAGTTCATAATCACCACTGGAAGGAGCCAAGGGAAATTCACAGATAATCCTATAAACAGTTAATTGAAAGGTCACTTTTCAATGGCATCTTTATTATAAAAAGTCTTTTTTTGTTTTTCGATGTCATACTCAAACATATTGAACATGCTCAACCAAGATCTCATATACTTGTGAATTGTGACTTCAAGGTCGCTGAGAATGGAAAGAAAAAAGTTTCACAAAATGCAAAACTGAAGTAGGCTTTGAGAGACATAGGAAGCAATCTTTCCATCTGGAGAATTCATCAAAGCAGGGTGTAGAGGTGCTCATGAGCTATTGCAAGCTAACATATGGTACCTCATTTTGGTAGAGACAATTGAAATCAAATTTGACACAAACCTGAAAATTAAAGCTTGAAAGTGCTTGCTTGCTTCCATGGTCTCTCTCAAAAAATATCCCCTGTGTCACAAGAACAAGCTGGTTTAGGATGTTAAAGAGACCTCCTGGGGCAGAATCTTTTACCTCAGTGAAGCAGTCCAAGATCACCCAACAGTTAGCTGACTACTGGCCAACAACAGCTTGTCCAGCTAAGAGAAGATGAACTCTTCTGTCAGGTTTAACCAAAGTCAACAGAGCTTCCCAACAGACTCGTACTCAAGTGCAAAAATAAATGTTTATCATATGCCACTGAGGCTTTGTAGATTTTGTTATTCATTATTGTGAAATTATATCAAATATAAACACCAATTAAATCAAGGGCCCCAATAGGGCCCTTGTTGCCAAGCCTCGTAGGAACTTTTCAGATATTATGGGATGATTAGTAGGCTTGCTGCCCAGAATGCATTGGGGGCATTTAGGAGGTACTGTTCCCTAATGCCACATACTCAATAAAGAACAAAGATATTTTGCCCTTTATAATCCTATTTGTAAAAAATTACAATATTTAGAGATTTTACTGATCAACATATTCTAGATCCTCACTTTTAATAAAGGAAACCAAAAGCAGAAAAGCTATGATAGGCTGGAAGGCAAAATGGGATGCAGAGTTCTATGTCATGTGTCTCTCCATGCACAAATGTGGAGAAAGACCAAGAACTAATGATACTGCATCTAGCTCTACGAGCCAGTGAAGTGATTATAATAGTCAAGCACAAGATTATTAAAACAAATTATTCAATACTTAAAAGTTCAAACATATGAATATCATAATGGTGTATTTTAACAAGTCCACCCAAAGGTTAGTAAACCTTTAAGGGAATTTAATGAAGTTTGATTTTACTGTTTACCATTGAATTAGAATCAAAATGTTGTGAAACTGCATATTAAAGTCCAGATTCCTATCCAGTAGGAAAGTCCATCAATGATTATTTTGTTGCCTGCTACGATACTATCTATATTGGTACTAACCAAGCAATTTTTGTTATTGTATCCCTTTTTTTTAAATGTGGCCATTTATTATTTAAAGAAATGTTGAAGTATTTGTACCATTTAAGAGGTCCTCTCATTAAATAATGATCTGAACAAACTTTTGATACATGTCCATTCCATATTTGCAAGAGTCATTTTTGAGAGTATTAAAACTCCATTCTGATATCTGCTATTGGACATGTCATACCTAAATAGACTTGAGGAATATGACTGCAGAAAATGGTGATTCCAAGTCAAAAAGGTAGAATGAGCTGAAAGTCATTGAATAACACATCAATGAAGCAAGAAATTTTATGAAAATGGAGTGAGCTATATAAAGAGGATTACTATATGGAAACCAGGTGAACATTTTTATTCCCAGTTTAAAAGCATTAAGAGACTTCTAGGGTATAAAGACAAACATATTAATCTTAATAAGATGAGTTATTGTGTAAATGTACACAGTTGTCAATTATTAATATAATAAACAGATGCCATTAAAATGATATATAGTACAAACTCAAAATTCTTTCTCAAATGAAAGAAATTAAAATGTCAAAAATGCTTTATTTGACCTCCAGATTACCATCTATCTATACAGAAACCTTCTAGAATATTGTGGATATTGCCTAACATGATCCTAACTCAGTTTCAGCTCTAAGATATCCTAAGAAGTTGCAATACTCAGTGTATTGGAACTTATACAAAGGAAAGCAGAATGAGACTGACTTAAGGCTTAAAGCTTTCCTCTGTCAAGAAGCCAAATTATATACTCAATACATTTTTGTACAGATGTCTCAAGGACTACGGTGTAAGAAATAGTTGTCATTTTTCATGATGACAAACCACAAAAGGACTGAGAAATCTTCTCACCTACCTGGCACAACACTCAGTAGGAATAATATTCATACACATGCTTCAAGCTTTGGGAAAACTAATATGTCAGTCAGAGTGATATTATGTTTCTCAGAGTGTAGAGGGTTGAGTGGCTCCATCAGAATTCAGCAAACACACAGCGGTTGCAAACAAGAAAAGCACCTAAACTTCATTTGAATTTTAAAAAATGATTTAGTTTGAAATCATTTTGTCGTTAGTCACAATAGCCCGAAGCAAGGAAACGGGTGGGATAGAGATGCGAGGTGGCAGATTCAAACACTATCAACAAATAAAACCAGCAACAGGCAAACACAACTAGATCCCAGCAATGCATCAATCATGACTGTGATCTCACCCAATTTCTAAAGAATTATCAGCTGCAAAAGAAAAAATATGATCTCAACTTATTACTTCACCAGCAATGAGATAAAGCAACTAAAATGAGGTTCGCAGAATGCAAGTTATGTTGGTTCATATTGCTTTCTTGAGAAGCTAATGAAGTTTAATAAAATGTAATTTAACTCTTCTAAATTAAAAACAAACAAGGCTACTAATGAACAGGTTTATCTTCTAGAATATTAATAAGTCACAAGTTAAGAAAAAACAATAATATAAAGACACTAATTCAAGCCATTCTGACAGGGCTTTGGGGGGCTTGCAAACACATCTTATTTAATAAGGAAATAAGCAAAAAATGGCAGAGCTGCTGAAACTAACCCCAAGGTAATGATTTACTAAGGACTATCAATACTTTTAGAAAGTGCCATTGCAGAGATGGAAAAAATCATCTGCAAATAAACATGCTAAATATTTCATAACCAGATGCCAGGAGTTTCAGTCACACATTGAGCAACAAAATATAGAAATGATAATCCTAAGTTCTCTATTTATTGTATTTCATTTTCTCCCAAAGTTAGCATTTAATTCAATGCCTGTATTTACATAAGCTATAGAAATATTATTTTCAATATAAAGGCACTGAGATAAGATATTTATGTCTTCAATTTGGAATTGCCAGAGAACAGGATCTTAGAAAATTCATCCTTTTTTCCTAACATATTTAAAAGTAGAAGTTTTAAAATATTAAAATTTCCTGAAGACATGTGATTTTGTCATCTGTTTTGTTTCATAATGATTCCAAGTGCTTCTTTTTATTGGCCAATGCCTTGTGTTTCAAATATATGGCTCTAATGAAAGGAATCTCTTTGTCTCGAGACTTCCCAGCTAGGTCAAGTAACCATCAGGCTACCTGGAACCACTCCAGAAGCTGTGTTCACCATTACTGCCAACATCATCCTTAGAGAAACAAAGGGCAAAGGACAATCCATCCACTTTCTCCAAATGGAAACATAAAGCTGGATCCATCTTGTCTCTCTCAGTAATGAAAAGTAGCATCATAGTTATTCTAAGTGTTTATAAAAATAAGCTGACAGCAAATTTTAAAGTCAGTCTTGGGTCCTATTTACAGCAAATCTAGTTTGTCTGCCATGTTATTACAAGTGCTAAGCAACAGACATTGTGAAACAGTGACTACATGGTTAGGGGTATGGACCTTCCAGACCAAACAGATCTTCCAACAAATAGTGAAGTTAACACTTACTAGCTCTAAGATATTTGGCAAGTTATCTAACCTCTTGAAACTTCAAAGTTCTTGCTGAAATAGGAGTAATAAATATAGAATCTAATAATGAATTAGTAATAGCATAATCCATGCAAACCATGGAATTTCAAAGTCCTTGTCGAAACAGAAGTAATAAATACAGTTTCTAATAATGAATGAATAATAGCATAATCCATGTAAACCACTTAATACAATGTAAATATATGGTAGGTATCAAATGACCATTATATAGAAATAATCCAGCAGAGGGAAGATAATAAAATCCTCCCACCTACCCCCCAACACACACACACACACACACACACACACACACACAAAGAAAAAGTTTTACCATTTATAAATAAATAACTAAAAAAGCCCACAAAATTTTAAAAGATATTTTCTAGACATTTATAACAATACAGTTATCACTTCTACTAATTGGAAAAGCAGAGGATCATTGAAAAAAAACTTAGTCTGTGGTGAAGCCAGTCACAAAAAGGATGTTACTGGCTAAAATCAGAAATCAATACAAAGACATAGAAAATGCAATAGTGAAGGTAAAATAAATATGCGGCATAATAAAAATGAGAATTAACACTAAAGTAAATTCTATTACTTATTGTACTACTGTATCATATTGTATCACATATACTTGATTACTTGTTTTATTAGATATTAAAATAATCTTAAATATTGAGTATTAAGTATTTTAACTACATATTAAAGGCATTTAAGACACTAACTGTTAATAAATCATTATTTTAGTAAAAATATTTTAAAAATTCTTGTAGGAAAAAAATAGTAAGGGCAACAATAGTGGTAAACTTTCACTGGCTGGTTCTTCTGTACCTGGTGGTCAGCTGATAGACTTTTCATAAACTGCCACAACCACATTTATGCTCTAGGTAGGAGTAACCACATCAACAGGTATTTCAGTGTCCATAAAAGGTACCGGTTATACAATGAGAAGAGGACATATGTTGTTCTATCAGATCACTGGCCTCTCTCTGGGACTTTTCCATATACCAACAAATTCAATAATTTATCAAGAATCAGAGAACAAGCAAAGACTGGAGGACCGAAGTAATGCAGCCTACAAAGGTGAGCTCCACACTCGTATGTTCTGAAAAGATATTCAGAACTTTGGCTCACAATTAGAACTTTATCAAGCCATTTTTAGCTGGCCCACTTTCAAAATATACTGATATATTTAAATATACTTAATATTATATTTAAATATATTTTATTAATGTATACATATTTTAAATAGATCTAATAATATATTTAAATATATTGTTCTTGGCACGAGCATATCACTTATTTAAAAGTATCTTGTTTCTTTTGCAGTCATAAAAAGGCTGTCTTTCACAGATAAACTGGAAGCAAGAGAATGGCAGTGAAGAGCACCAGAGTAGGTACAGAAGATCTCAACAAGCATCAAAGAAAGAGGAGAAAAGGTAACTTTGAGAGGTTAGGATGGGAACGTTGGGCTAAAATGCATCCCTTTAAAATTCATATGAATTTTAGTTAGTTGAATTCCTAACTACCCATGGGCCACAGTGGGGAAATGATAAAGATAGGTGAAGTCATTAGAACGAGGCTGATCGGAGCATTTTTTCTGTTCCATGTGAGAACACAGCAAGAAGGTAACCAACCAGCAGAGAGCTCGCACCAAAACCAAACCTCTGGCCAGCTTCCTCTTGGATTTCTACTCTAGAATTATCAAACAATAAATTTGTTTTTAAGACATTGACTTTGAATCCTGAGAAGCCAGAAATAATTGTTTAACTTCCACAAACCTGATTTCAAGTCACAGAAATCCTAAGGATTTTTTTAATAGTGGATAACTTATTTTCATAGGGAAAAATAAGCAAGACCTGAACAAACGTTGATTCTATTCAAATATTTTGTCTCTGGTCTATTCTGGTAACCCCAGATCCTGAGTAGAGGTAAAATACAAGATACCCAGAGAAACTGAGATGATTTTGACAAAAGCTAAGTACTGATTTCTCTCTAATTTTTGTACTTGTCCTGATTGAATGAAATTCTACTTGGCATCCACCAGGGGGCATTATCTACATCCTCTTTCTAAACTGTCCAAGTTGCCTAGATACATGATTCCTCCAGGATACCTCAGTTAACTGGATCTAGTTTGAACTCAGCTCCAGATCACCCTTTAATAAATCAATATCTTTCTCTAAATATTTTCAACTCTGTTCAGAATTATAATCTCATGTGTGCCTGTGTATATGTGAAGACATTCATAGTATTGAAAGTACTTGTTTAAATATTGAAAAAATGTTATCAATAACATTTTAGAACTTCTTTTTCATATTTTATATTAGGAATATCTGAATACATCATTGTAGAATTAGTATTGTAATCAATTGATAAGACACTATACAGTAAATCTTACTAGTTTTATAATTCCTAATGTATCCAACTAAATTATTTTTTTATTTTTGTCTTTTTATTTATTTTTGTTGTTTACATTATATATATATATAACATCATTGTATTCACCAGAGTTCTCCCACCAGCATATCACCCATGAACCATCATCTTGATCTTATGTGCTCATCCCTCCCCTGATTTCTCCATCCCCCCTTTTCTCTCCCTAGCTGTATACTTTAGTTCTGATGTTAGCTTGAGATTTTTGAATTTTCTTGACACTTAGCTTGTTTTCTTTATATCCCACCTATAAGTGAGACCATATTTTTTTCTGATTTATTTCCACTATTATGATTCCTTCTAGGTCCATCCATGTTATCATAAATGCTTTGTATTTGTCTTTTTTCAAATGGTTCAAATTATTTTTTTCGTAAGCAGCCACATTATTATGTGAAAACTATTTGTTTCAGGTTTAAAATATGAAGCAAGTTATATCCAACCATGTGGACAGTGGCTTTTTTTTACTGATACAGACTTGATATGATTATATCGTAATAAAGTTGTGTACGATAAATAGCTATATTGTAATAAAGTTGTGTATGATAAATAGCTACCCAGAAAGATTCAGATCTGTGCTAACAAATGAGAGATTGGCATAGCAGGTATTCTGAACCACAATTTTATATGCATCAGCAAAAGTAATAGAGGTACTATATAAAAAGCAATAATTCATCAAGACTAGGTCCTCAATATACTGCTGTTGGACAGGAAGTGACGGGTTGGAATGGGGACTGCCTTAGCCCTAACATTAGCAAGCACTCCTTTTGAAAAATCATAGGTATGTGCAGTGTAAGGAAGTCTTTGATGAGCCAAAACTTTACCTAAAGCATGCTGACTTTTTCTCTTTTTTTTTTTTTTTTGAACATTAGACAATGCTTGCTTATTGAATCAAACATTTACAATAGCATTAATACATTTATGCTTAGGGGGAAAAAGATTACCTCTGGTGAAAGTAAATAATGAAAGAGTCATAATTAGGTTTACAAGCAATAAAGGACTTAATAAAGGCATTGATTTATACTATTCATTCAGTGAACAAATATAAATATTGTGTCAAAAATTTCAAGTCAAAAAGTCTTTTTCCTGGGGACTGGTGTTATAGAGGTGGAAAGAAATACACAGTCCCTCCCAGGAATTATTTTAAAATGATAAGAATGATAAAATCTATAAAGGAAAAGTGGAGGAATGCAAGGGTTCATTACCTAGGCTGGTTGCTAGGAGAACGTTATTGTGAGAGTAACACATATGCTGAAATACTACGAATGAGGTAGATTAAATGAGGTTAAAGAGCGAAAGTAGGGAAGAAAGTACCTGGGGTAGTGGAAAAATTCTCAAAGATTTCTCCCAGTGGCAAAAGGATAAGGAAAGCCAATTCACTTCCCTGTCAAATGAAATTTGAGATCCTATGATAATATTCTAAAGTTCTCCTATCTCCATCTCAATCTTAAATTCTTTTGAATCACATTCAAAGCACAGTTTTATACTTAGAGGTTACACTAACAAAATTAATATCAATAGCTGACACTATTAACCTTTGTCAGACAGAAATCTTGAATATCGACATCTCTACTGTGTATTGAGCACTTACTATGTCTTAATTACTAAATGGTTTTGTCAATAACCTCACCTATTTGCCACTCTGACCCAGGAGATAGTTTTAATGTCTTATTCTTCCAGTAAAGACACTGAAACCTAGAAGCTGGGTTTTTCTCCAAAACTCACACAAATAAAGTGATCTAGAGCCATTATTTGAATCCCAAACCCATACATTTAACCACCTCAAGAAGCTGCTTACATGGCAAATACATATGTTCATGGAAAGAGAGCAGAAAAGAGTTTGCCTGATATATGCCCACAGCAACTAAGCCAGTTAAGTGACATTTATAAAGACCTTGGATTTTAAGATTTGATTTACATTTTTTAACTTGCTAAGTGAAACACTGTATTTTTTGATCCACATTATTACACACACAATATTTCTCAGATTAGACAACCCTTTTCAGCATATGTGAAAATTGTTAATTGTGTGGATTCTAGTAGATTCCATTTTTCCTGTATCTTTAGCTCTTGGTCATCATTATGTGCTTATAAATATTACTTTGCATCCTAGGTTTCCTCCATAGTCAGTCTAAAATATTGATGGATTAGACCAAATGGAGAGGAATTATCTGTAAAAAATTTTATCTTAACAAATATAATACAATATTGGTGGCTTTTCTTTTTCATCGAGAAACAATCTCTTCAAATCATATTGAAAATGAATGAACACATTACTTGAAATCTACATCTCCTGGATGACAAAAATATTTATGATGTTTTCTGTTAGACAAAAGTTTTTTCTCTGAGACAAAAGCTACACTCAACTTTATGAACTTTCTCTTAAGTTTGGATAGAGCAATAAAAAAGTTTACCAACTTAGCATTCAAGTATATGAAAAAATGAAACATATTTCCCCTATTTTATAGGCCACTGCAATTTCAATTTTAATTATAAACTAGAGAAAATATAAACATCCTTCCTAGTCCTAGTTTCTCACTTGAGAATGATACTTCAAACACATATGATCATCTTCAAATAATTAAAGCCAGTGAAGTCCAGAAATACATTTTGCCAAAGTATGTATAATGCAAATGTGTGTATACATGTACATGCAATAACAAAGGCTTCTTTATGTCACATATTGTGTATGTTAGTTTTTTTAAATCAATCCCCTTCCCACGCTTTTGTGAATGGAAGCAAAGTCAACTAATCCAAAAAAAAAAAAAAAAGAAAAGAAAAAAAAAGCATATGTTGAATTTTCCTGTTAACAAATCATTACAAATCTACCCCATCTACAGTTAAATTGTACATTAATTCAGAAGAACAAATTGACATTCTACCAAGACACCAGACAACAAGTTGTCAAACAGACAACTTCCCAAATAGCTAAAACCATTTGGATTTTCTCCAGGAAATAATTTGACCTGTCCTGAGAAGTGAGTGCCATGATATCTGCTATCCCTTCCAATGGGGCATTATCAAAAACGTTCAACATTTACCAAGGCTCTCGTGCTGAAACAGCTGTTCAACCCAAATGAACATTTTAAAATTTTCTCTGAGCCTCACTAATCTTACTTGAGCTAGAAAACAAGGTATTAGGCTATTTTGCATATTCTACCACTTTATGACAAGAAAGTCAATTTTGCACTTCAGTAAAGGCAGATTGCAAATTTAGCATGAATTGAACCAGTAGCTGAATTACAATTTATGGCAAATGGCTCATCAGCACATTAATGTATGCTATCAAGATAACCACTTCATTCAAGCAGGCCAAATACAAGAGGACCCAAATATCTGGTTGGCAGCTAGGGAAATGTAGCCTCTATAAATGTCTATAAAATAAATCTTAAATCTAAAAGCCACCAAATATCCTCCTTTATCAGCATTATTACATGACAGTATATTACTATTAAAAAAATTAGATAAATTCAAATTTTGGAATTCACTGTATTAAATGTAATGCCTTGGGGAAAGCATTTAACCTCCGTGTTTCAGATTCTTTCTAGATAAAGTGAGGATAATTTGATAACCACTTCTTACACTTATGGATGGAATAGTTTCTAAAAGTACTTAGCCATCTAGAACAGAGCAAGCAAATAATATTTGTTAAATATTATTACTATATTGCCACCATGTCATATTCTAAGGCAGATATGTAAATAATCACTGTGAAGTAAAAATACTATTATATAAGTTACTTCTTAATTCAGGTATGTATATTTTCAGCAGAACTAAATGGTATCAGAATACTATAAATCCCCATTCCAGAAATATTAGAAATATAGGGGGAGTCTACATTTGGGACTCTGTTCAAAATTCATTTTGTGTCCTATTTTACTATGGTGGTCATGAACCCCACATTTGGGCAATGCTAAGAACTAGCTAAAATCCAAGTTGCTCAAATCTGCCAATTGAAGGATGAGATAATTAAGGATTCCCATTTCAGGTTCCTTGTGGGTCAGTGAATGCTTGAAGAGAGACATGATATCCAAGCTCCTATGGATATTCTTCTATTTCTATCAGTATTGTTGAAAATATTTGCATTTTCTCAGAATAGAATATAAATTTCTGATTATAGAAAAGCAAATGAAAATATCAACCCTCAACTCTGATTCCTTCCAGCTGCTACTCTGTATCACCTGCTGGTTTGAGGAAAAATTGTCTACACTTACTGTTTTACTTCTTTTTTAAAAAATAATTTATTTATATATAAATTTCACATAATTGTAATCCCAGGGATTTACCCACACACACACTCCTCTCCCATCCCCCCCTTTCCCTGCTGCCCAAAGTTGTGTGCTTCAGTTTGGTGCTTAGCTTGTTTTGTCTTTCCCTCAAGGCTTTTGTTTATTTTTTCCCTATATCCCATATATTAGTGAAATCATTTGACTTCTTTCTCTTGTTTTCACTTCTTTACCTGTCATTTTCTCTTTAACTCATTGCATTTGTTTTTCTGTTTTTATTTTCCCTCCAGTTTTCCCCTAGACACTCTTTGTGGATTATTCCCAAGTAAACTTTAAAAACTCTGTTTCTTACATCCCTATCTTCCTTCCTGGAATTTTTTCTATTCCATAATAGGATCATGTTCCCTTTCCCATTTCCAATTTGGAATGCTCTCCCTTTTCCTAGTCTTAAGATGTTATCTTTCTATAACGTCTAACTCTCAGACATGTCCAATATCTCAATCTTCTACTAATTAAGTCTATATAATAACTTGTATTCTCAGCAGTACAGCAAGATCATAGCAAATTTCTCTGCAAACTTAAAATCTACATGTCCTATAGGACATTATTCAGATATGCCTAAGGCATACTTAACTATCCACCCATAGATTCATTCAATAATTCAACAAATATTTATTGAATATGTAGATGACAGTCACTGATCTGGAGTTTGATGATGCAGAAGTAGGAGAACTTAAAATTCCTGCCCTATGTCACATACATCCTAGCCTGCATCCAAAGTCTAATCTACATACAATTTTATTTCTAGCCAATGGTCCAAATTTATTTACCCCAACAAAGGCATCTCTCCTTTTATATTCTAGATTTTACAGAAGAGCTCATTATCCTATTGGCTTTCCATGGCACAAAATTTCTGCTATTCTTGTCTCCTCTTGCTTTATTATTTTCCAATCTCTTTACTCCTTTTTATTGCCATTGTGAAAGCATCCAACATTTCTTGCTTGGCTACTAAAGAGGATATATATATATTCTCCAACATGACATCCTTATGAAACTCTTCTCTCTCCTCTCCACAAAAATAATACGAATTGCAAACATGATCATGTCACTTACTTGAAATTCTTTCAGCTTGGAACATTGCTGTTTTGAAAACACTTATATGGTATAACATTCTATGTAATTTGTGTCCTGTCTTGTAGTCTCATCTCATCTCTCTTTTGTTCCCCAAACTTCTTCACAGTAACCCCAAGTACCCAGTATAGGATATGCTGTCACTGCGATTTCATATTCATTGGGTTAACTCAGGACACTACTCCAGACAGGCTGATGGTTTATTGCCCTTTTTCTGCCTGAGGTATTCTTTGCCTATAGTAAACTGACTGAAGTTTGACCGAAAGTGCATGGAATTTAACCCCTCTGTCAACCTAACCAGCAAGACCTAAGAATTCTTGACACCATGGGACTGTTCTGAGGAGTATTCCACAAAGACACTTGGAGACCATCACTATAATGAGCACACAGTGGTAAACCTGCTCATTAATCCTACTTTATTGGATTTTCTTCCTTTCTATCTACTTTTATCACAGTGTTTCTTGGGATCACCTCAAAAATAAATTGCAATAGAATCTGTTCTTGGGGAAACTCAATCAAAACACCTGATTTTGAGCCAGGATAACTTTGTTTAGTTCAACAAGCTGTACTGTCTTGCACCTTCTCTTCTCAGTCTTCTCATCTCATATGCTTCCCAATTTATGCTGATTAAGATGGTCACTTAGACATTGCTTCTGAGATTAACTTGCAGCCCCATCAGTCTCATTGAAATCCTCAATTCCAGAGACTTCATTATAAATCTTCATACAGAAGCCATGCTCTTCCCACCCAGCATTTCTCCTAATATGGGGGTACCCCTCCTGACTCTGTTTTCCAGGGCAGTAACACTTTCTTATTGTTTTGTTTCCCCCAATGGCTAACAGAGAGTACTGCTCATTAACAAAGTATTCCATAAAGAAGCTAAATAAATAAATAATGAGCAAACTCTTATTGAAATAAATCAACACAATCATTGCTCCCTGTATACTCCAAACAACAAAAAAAGAACTTCATGCAGTGCATCTCTTGACACGAATAGTTGGCAAAGTCATATAGCCAAAAGCAGGGCATTTAAATCCACGTGAAAACCAGATGACAGTCATTTATTCTATCCAGATTATGCTTCCTGGGCCACTACAGCAGTTAATAGACTGTTTAATGAGTCAATCCTGGAATATTAACTGATAACCAGAATTAAATGCCTTTCCTCTCCTATTTCATATATCTGCCTGCTGAAAAGTATGGCTGAATGACTGCTGCTGGGCATAAATGAGTCACTCCTAAAACAGCCTCTACCTTCTTGTGGCCCTCCGCTACACAGTAGAAGAATGAGGCCCATGGGAACCAACCTTCCTCTCCAGGAACAAAGTGATGAAAATGTGAGTCTCTCCTTCTTCCAACAGCTTGAAATATGTAGCCAGTGGCTGAAATAGCTTGTTAAACAAGGACTGGATTTTTCCTCTCAATCAGTTCTAAAGCTATCAGTTATTGAAAAGCTGATTTTCAAAGCACACACTAGAACAGTTTTTCTGTACAGCTGCAATGCTATTTTAATCTTCCATGAATATATGCACAAAACCAAGAAAACTCCAAGCTAAAATACTGCTCTTAGAGAGGACATTGTAAAATAAAAACACTATGGGGGAAAATCCAGTATGTAAAATCTGTTTTCATATTATAAAACCATGCATATGCTTCCATGCCTGCAAGTTAGAACACCTGAAACCACTATTTGGAAGGTCAGCATAGAAGGTTCTTTTGCGGGACTTGTATCTGGATGTTAACGTTCTGCCTTACTATTTCTTAAGAGACCCCAGAAAATCAGATAAATGCTTCATCTTCTGCTGTAATGAGGTTGAAAACAAATGTAGAATAAGTAGCAAAGTCAACACTCTGGAAACAATAGACACATTAATGGGAGACAAGATCATCCTTGGAAAGAGCTGACTCTTAAATACAAGTTCCACAACAGAGTTCAAATCCTAGTTTCCGGCATTACTGTGGAAGAATTCCCAGCAGCCCATCAGAGATCCTGGCAACACTGATGCCCCGCTTTTACCTCATGTCACCAACCACATTGTTATCCCAGTCTGTGATCACTTTGTCCCACCATAACTGCTTAAGCTACCTTTGTGGCATTTGTTAATATGGATACTTCACTGAATGTCACCAAAATAGAAACTTCTACACTATACTCATCTGAGTTTCCTTCACTTAAGTCATTTAATTTCACCTAATCACCTTCTAAATGGAATGATATTGGGCATGAGTCCATATTACAAATATTTGGGAGCCGTTCAGTTGGAGGCTGTTGATCAAAAACTGGCTTTAGCTGAGAAAGGTCTCTGACATCCTGGAGGAAGGAAAAGCAATGTGGGAACTTTTCTACCCATCAGGCAACAGACAAGCCTGGGTTCATTTCTGCTGTCTCTTTGCTCCCAATATAGCAGGCTTTCTAAGCTGAGCTCAGATGAAAACTTGCTAAATAACTGGTTCACTTCAAATAAAGAAATGCCACATATTCCATGGCTGTGACAGGATGGGTGTAGGACATAAGGTAGGGGGAGTGTGCAACCTCAATATGGCACCATGTCAGGCACAGATCAGACACTCAGCAAATGCTTGCTGAATGAATAGATAATTGCTTGTGCTCAAACTGAGGTCCTGATTCATTGTGAGGACCTACTTAAAGAGCGTCGAATTCAAAGTTACACATAAATGTCTACGTCACCCTAAGACCACAAACCATAACTAAAAAATTCTGAGAATGAAAGAAAAGTTGGCTACATTCCACATTTTAAAGCATTGCGGAATTAATAAATGAAAATTTAATGCCAATCTGAATTCTGTGGGAGCACGCTGGTGCCTTGGTTTTAAAATACTTTCCCAGCATACTAAAATCAGAACTCTTTCTCTCATGTTGTTCTTTCCTTTGTTTCCATAGGAAACAGTGACTTCCAGGCATCCAAGATGACACAACATAGATTGCCAAATTGCATGCCACCCTGCAGTTGCCAAGGAGATAATGTATGTCATTCCTACAAATAACATGTTGCTCATGCCTCCATTTCCTTTATCTAGCTTTTTAAGTTATTCTTTGCCTGAACTGAATTCAGATAATGTTCACTGTGAATTGATAGCAACATTCCTTTTTTAAAAATGTGTTTACCCCATTTCCCCAAGGCACTTGATCACATCACACATGCTGTCTGTGGAAGGTCTAGGCATATTTTATGCTGATTTTGGAACCAGTGATTCAGCAGTTTTCACTGGGAGAAAAAAAATGCATCCTGAGTGCTGTCTGCTTGCATGCTAAGTACAGGTCCAATTAAACCCACACCTGCCACTAACACATTCCAGTTTAAAATGGGCTCTACCGCAGAAGCAGCTGCAGTTGAGTTTACATGGGAATAGGGGAAGGGAAGGAGTAAGCAAGCAAGAGAAAGAGGGTCAGATGAAAAGAACCAGGGGTGAGGAATGTAGGAAAGAAAAAAAGAGGAGAGGGAGGGAAAGACAGACACTTTTTTTGTTTTTTGTGGGTTTTTTTGTTTGTTTGTTTGTTTGTTTGTTTTTGAGACGAGGTCTCGCTATTTTTGCCCATGGAACCACAGGCTCACGTTGCTCGGGGTACCACGGACTCAAGCAATCCCCAGTCTCATCCTCCCAGGTAGCTGGAATTACAGGCACGTGCCACCACGCCCAGCTATTTTTTGGGGACTAGGTCTCTCTGTGTTGCCCCAAGCGGGACTCGAACCGCGATCCCTAGCCCCAGCCATTTCATAGTCTGAAGCTTACAGGCACGAGTCACCGTGCCCGGCCAGACACACATTTTTGAAGATTTATAGTATTTCACATTAAGCATCTGCAAGATGAACAAACCAAATGAGAAAAATTTAAGATCTTAATAGCAACTTTTAGCAAAAAACAAACTCAGTATTTTAACTCAAGTTGCCTGACTTTAAAGCATGAGTTTTCCAGTTATCTGGTGTTGCATAACAAGTTTCACACCCCCAGAAAGGGAGGAAAAAAAAGAGTAGAGCTTTAACCAAGAGCCGTCATGTTAATATTATCTGTCTTTCATGGGCTTGGCGTTTGACTGAACTCAGGTACAAAGCTCTCAGCATGTCTCATATGGTTTTTGTCAGAATGGCGGGGACTGGCGTCACCTCGAAGGCACCCTCATGTGCTGGCAGTTGATACAGGAGCTGGCAGATGGAAGACTCTGTCTGGAGTCTCTTCATGCAGTCCCAGGCTACCTTGCAGTATAGTGGCTGAGTCCAAGGAAGAAATACAAGATGCCACCATTTCGACTGAGAACACAAATCCACCCACATTTATGAGGGTGGGGAGACACAGTTTTTTTCACATTATCAGAAACATGTGGAGTGCCCAGCGGGGAAGGCAGCTTCTTGTAAGCATCTTAAGCGAAGCTTCCTATCACAACACACTTTATAGCAAAATTCACCAATGCATCAAACCACCTATGCAGGCTTCCCAGGTTCCCTTTGTTCAGTGGAGCAATGGGAGGGAACAGTTAAGGTGAGCATTCTAAAAAAAGAAATGGAACAAATTTTAATGTCAGTTTGATGAACTGTAAAAATTAAACTTCAGAATGAGTTTCTGATTATTTATTTATTCATTTTTGCTTAACAAAATTCCGTTCTACTCACACATTGTCAACGTTCAGAGCATTCAAGTATCATAAAAACTAACAGCACCCCTCTTAAATGGAGGCCTGGAACCAACCAGAGGGGCTTGTCCCCAAGCTTTCCCCTGGTTCAGCCAAGAGCCAAGCTAACCATTCCCCTGGAGGCTCCACCCTCTCCAGTAGCCCCCTCCTACTGGGTCAATGGCCTGGCCAAGAGGGGAGGGGAAAGGGGGGAGAGGAAAGGAGAAGAGAAGGGAGAGGAGGAGGGAGGGGGTGTTGTGGGCAGTTAAGGAGAGGACTCCTTCTGGTCTCCAAATCCAGTCAAATCCTTCTGGTCTCTCAAATCCTCATCAGGAACAACAAAAATCACTTAATTCAACAGCAGATACATGTGAAGATGGAGGTGAGAAAAAAGAACTAAGGCCCAGTACAAACAAACATCTCAGATCTCTGGAACACAGGGCTGTGAGACAACTATAACGACAAACTGTCTCAGAAAGACACGCATGAGGTTCTCATAGATGGAAATAGAATATCGGGTTCAGAGATACCTTCAGTGCTAGCTGGGACCCTCCCATTCACGGGGAGAAGAAGGCCATAGAGCCAGGCAGTGGCCCCACGAGGCGCCAGACCAACACTTGGCCAGTGCCTATCCAGGTCAAAACTTCTTAAACGAACATCAGCTGGGAGATACATTCCCAAAGTCAGAGACTGAACTATAAGCAAAATGTAACAGAAACTAGGTGGGAGAAGACCACCAGTAAGAAAGGGCATGACTGAAAGGACACAAACATACATGAAATGGCTGCCAGAAACAAAGTAACACCTGGAAAACTAAGCACAGGCCACTGTGTCTTATTAAAACATGTCCACACCTGGTAAAAGGACATTGCTCCAGGAAAGAAAAGGAAGAATCCAATGGACTCAAAATTGACCAACAACCGATGATGAAAGAAGAGATGGAGTGATGGGGGAGGGGGGCAAACAGAAGGGGAAGGGGTGGTGGCTGGAACACCAAAAGGCAAGGAAAAAAAAAAAGAAATGTAAGCAAATGTTATATTAAAAAATTTAAAAAAAAAAAAACCCAACAGCACTAAAAACATAATCCTATATAAATTGCCATAATACAATATGATCCAAAATCTATAAACTAATTTAGTTTTGGTTCTTTTAGAACCTGGAAAAGTGAGAGTTTCCTATGTGAATTACAGATGAATGAGGCTTGTGCCTGTAGAAAGAATTGCCTGGCTGTTATAACAGGTGGGTAACAGCTCACCTGGAGTTAAAAATCAGGTCACCTTAATCTATCACATACCATTCTTATGCCAGGAGGCTCTGAATAATAGCTCTATATTCTCAATTCTCTTTAAAGTCATGCTAACAGTGAAACTAACTGGGCCTCCCCCACTGCACCCATCCAGCTCTTCTGACACAGTCCTAAGACTTCAGTGAATAACCGATTTGCTCTTAACCACTAAAACAATCACATGTGTTCATTTTTTGGAAATATATCAACCTGTTATCATAAGTAACAGCTTTATGGAAATAAGGAGAGTCACAGTCAGAAAATAGAATATTAATGATACGAAGAAAGAGCATCATGGAATAAATACAATAATCAGATTGAAAAGAGCATTTGAACTGGCGAAGAACATTAGGGTGAGCTAGGGAAAAAACTTAACTCGGTGCTTGCACTGCTGAGAATGTACGATTGTGCTCACTCTGCTATGCTGGTAGACTGGAATGAAAAAAAACCACACATAATGCTTGTATTTAATGTATCTACTTCTGAGATGAACAGCTCTGTCATGAATTAGGCTGCACAACACGGTGCTACATTAGGTCTGAGTACCATAATCCCAAACAACAGCAATGTTCTATCCAGAATGTGGCTGTCAGAGTTGTACATCTCTCTTCCCAACACTGGCTTAGCATCTATTCTTATTCAGGCCAACACCTATGCTGACTTCTTACTATATCTTCCATGAGGGCTGAAAAAAAGTCTTAACAACTGAAGTACTTCAGTAACACCTATGGCAGATTCAAGCAAGAGACATGGCAGAAAGGACATTTTAATCAGACTCTTTTTACTTTCACACATTTAATTTCACGCTACATGTTTGAACTCCAAATTGTATTTTTTCTGTTTCTTGTTTTGTTTTGTTATTTTTTTCCAAAATGAGAACAGTCTGATAACAAAATCCCCGAGAGTAAAACAACAGCATTTATGTACCTGACATTATAGAATAATTGATCTGTACAAAGTACAAACATGGTGGCACGATGAAGATGTGCGATCCTTTTTACCACTGTTTACTGTAATTGCAAGTATCTTGAAACATAGAAACTCCATGATGTTATGTCTCATCCTAGTTGCAGTTAACAGTTACAGATGACTGGCTAGCAATCAAATTAATAGTAGCCAATAATTACCTTAAATTGTCTCATGAGATTCAGAGATTCCCTACTGACTGTGAATTTAACCTTTAACCTGACACTGCATGCTTAGTATTGGTTGCAATCGGGAAATATTTAATAAAAACAATTTTTTAAGCTTTCAAGACCGCTTTATACATTTGTCTACATTTTATTTTATTGTGATCATGTTGCTTTAGATCATTGTCTGTATTTTGTAACTACAGGATTCCCTTCTTCATATGACCATATGAAGAATTCCCTGACCATAAGCTCCCATAATCCATTGTGTCTCCTTTTCACTTCATTCTTTACATGTGTTCTAATGTTTTTATGTTGTTCTAGCTAATCTACCACTCAAAATTATATACTCTTGTTCAGAAGAAATTTGAAACTGTCTCTGCCATAGGAACAAGAGGCATAAATCTGGCTGCTGCAGGAAAATTGCGAAAAAGTCAACTTATCTCTATACATTAATTGCAAATAAAATTAAAATTTCCAATGAGGAAGTAGCTTGGAGATAATGTAGAAAAAAAGGTTTCACTGAAAAATGATTTTTAAATCTTTCAATGTTCAACCTTAATGATGTTTCAATACATTTTTAAGATATTTTTAGTAATACATTTGGTAAAATAAACTTGGCTGTGGTGTAAGAACTAATATCCATTGCAAATGTATAAGAATCAATGATTTATACAATTTGAAAGGTTAAGGCAACTCATAAAGAAAAACTGTAGAAAAACAACTGTGAGTGAAAAAGAACTTAAATATTGAAAGCTACTAAAAAAGGGATTCATTTTAAAAGATTCACCATATGAAATCTCCTTCTATTTTTATGAATTGTTCAGGGATGTTAATATAACATTCTGTCAGCAGATCATGTCCCTATTGACCATAATCTATTTCTGTCTCAAAATGTATTCTTGTTCTGTGGATAATAGGTAACCTCCTTGGTGCCATTTTTAGCTCAGCCTGTTGGCAAACATTAGACACAAAGCGTGTTAACATTTTTTAGGTTCAGTCAAGGCTTTAGCAAAGTGGGATTATGCTTAAAGCAGCAGCAATAGCACCCTAGGCACAGTGGAAAGAACCTTGGAAGCACTGCATTTGTCAAAGCATCAACTTCTTCAAATCAATATGAAATAAATCAACAAAACAATCCCACTGAAAGCATGAAGATACCATAACAGCTGTAACCCCATCCTCCCACATACAGAGAGGACAGGTCCCAGATTTTGATGTTTTCTGTTTCAACTTAAATTTATTTTTCTTGAAAACAAACAAATGGACTAATAAAGTGAGAAATACTAATTACAATATTCAGTAGAACATTTCCTTTTTAATTACCTCTTTGTTGTCCAAAAATAGGCAGCCAATACAGGCAAATGTAAGTAGAATCTAGGGTTCATTTTCACATCAAAAGACCATTTTATACTTTTTAAAGTTACTTGTAGTCATTAAAAATGGACTCTTTAAAGGTTCAGCCTAATTATACTTGGCTTTCCTCAAAACAAATCTCCAGCTTATTTCCTCATGGACAAGTGTGGCCTGTGAAGGTCAAGTCCCAGTCATACTTTCCACTGTTCACTTCTTTCCACATGATTTCTTTTTAAGCTAAGTTCTGCTGTAAGATTATACCTACAGTTTCTATGTGGCTGTTCAACTAGTGCTTCCTTTTCAGAGCAATGTCTTTAAAGCTTCAGGGAAACCTTTCCTCACCTTGCAAGTGGGATGGTCTTATCTTAGCTGTTCTGTACTAACCTGCTCCAAGAAGTTTCCAGAAAATTCTCTTTTCACACTCAACCAAAAACATATCCTTGATCTTTTATCTATAACCCAAACAGCACAGCTAAGCAAGACTCTCACTTCTTTTCTAGAAGTGCATCTATAATAGGTGACAGAAATAGCCCAACAACAAAGCTAAGAGTCAAAGTTAGAATCATTGAGAAGGCAGAGGTGATAGTTTTTTCATATGGGAGTATTCTGAGAAAATAAGACAGATTAGGGCCAAACAGAGTTTCACAGATTTACTTTACTTATCCCAAAATTTTGTCTGACCTCAAAAATACAAAGCAAACAAACAAAAAGAGAAAATTGAATGGATTTGGGCAAGTTTTATTCATTATTGCTACCATCTAATGGCTGGGCATGGTGGCGTGCGCCTGTAATCCCTGCTACCTGGGAAGCTGAGACTGGGGATTGCTTGAGTCTGTGGTACCCTGGAAAATGTGAGCCTGTGGTTCCCCAGGCAAAATAGAGAGGACTAGTCTCAAAAACAATATATAGAAATAAATAGGAGCTACGTTATTGCTATCACCATCATGTTCTTTCTCTTTTCTGTTGTTGATATAACCATTAATAACATTTTACAAGGAACATATAGCATTCATTCATTATTTCATTCATGGGTTCAAACAGATATTAGATGGGCATTTATTGCATGGCAATCTTTGTGATAGGTATTGATCTTAAGATAATGGTCTTCAAAATGCTTTTCTTAAAAAACTATATTCACTAGGTAAACCCCAACGTTTCACAAAATGCTCGTCATTTAGTAAGCTAGTGCTTTGTACTCACAAACAAAGAGTTGTCTTTCTGATCTTTGGATGCGGAATTCTCACCCTTTCACCAAGTGCTTTTTGGAAATATCAGTCCTTAAGTGCAAAGTCAGGTCAAAGTAGTCAAAGTATGGATGTGCCAAATGGAGAAACCTGACTTCCTCCATGCCTTCTCTCTTCACCTAACATCTGACAGTGTAATTTTTCACTTTCAAGGATCCCTTGATATCAACATTAAACAGATTGTACTTAGAAAGTCATTTTTAAGGAGACAAACACCCTCATCCCCTAAGAACAAGTTTTTCTTGGACTATGGAGCCTACTACTATTTTCAATTAGTCAAACTAAAAGTAAGTAAAACATAAAATGTCGACCTGAAAGAGAGAAAGAGAGGAGGGGAAGAGATGGTGAGGTGAGGTGAGGAGAAAAGATAGGAGAAAAAAGGAGAGGAATAAATAATACTAAGGGCAGTAAAGGAGACTGCAAGAAAGAATGTAGTGTAATATCCAAGCAAGGAATTAGGAATCTTGTGGAATCTAAGATACTAGAAAATATTAATTAAAACATCTTATACCATACAATCTGAGTGCAAAGTGCTTCTTAAATTGACAAAAATATACTAGATATCTGTATATCTGTATATAACATCCTCTAATTCAGTTAAATGAATGAAATAAATAACACCCAAACTAATATTACTTAAAACTTTTAAGTTACTTGGGATGTGTGAAAATCTGAAAATCTGGAAATTTAGTGATGTATATGGAGACCCTCAAAAGAACAAAAAGGACATTAATAGCTTAGCCAACTAAATCAGAAGGAATGAATAGTCTTAATCAGTATCTTAGGAAAGAGAATTTGCTGAAAAATACAGCTAGCCTTTAAGGAAACTTGTCTCAAGTGAGTGCATATTTTTAAATTTGAATTTTGCTAACTCACATTACTAACAGATGGGAAAATCAATAAATGTAAATTTGAAACCCCATTAAAAAGAACTTTCAACCATAAAGTTCTACCAATATATCGCTGTCCCTAGCAATATAGTCTCTATCACAGTTCTATGAGAAATAAAATCAGCTATTGATGTGTCTTGAGTATCTGCTAGGTTCTTAACAAATTTGTTCCAGATGTGCTGGAATGGAGAAAATGCAGAAGGAATAAAAATCCCAGCAATATGGCAATAGAAGACTCAAGTTAGTTGATAAATATCAGCATCAAATTATTGGTATTTACAGTAGTCAGCTGATTCATGTCCTAACTGCTCTCCTCCATCTGCTGATCATCAATAAAATACACCTCACCTCCAAGCTGAGTTCTCTCATCCACATGGTGTTTCAGATTGTTCTTGATCCAGATAAAATATCTCCTCCTCTTGATTATTTACATCACTAGACTGTCACCTTACGGTTCATTTAGGGCAAAAGCTATTTATTTAACTTCTTGAAGATTTCCACAAGTCTTTGAAATAGTAATGGGACATAGTCATGTATACAAGATAGATTTTTCAAACAAAAATGCTTTTTAGGTGTTTAAAAATTGTGAAAACTCTAGATTGGTTTATAGTATATTGACAAGATTATGCTACATAGGTTGGTTTTTAGCCTTGACAAAATCCACATATTTTATATAAAATATATGTAATTTATTTATAAATATAAAGTATATGTAACTATGTATACTGTATGTAACTAATTCAAAATTTGTAAAGTGCGATTAATTTTTCTGTAATTTTAGCATCCATGAAGACAGAATTACTGGCTGAGGGTTAGGGTTTGTTTCTAAATCAGATAGAGTTGGAAAGTGGCTTTTACTATCAGCAATTGGAAAATTAAGACAACTCTCAGAAAACCAGCTTGGGGTGGAGAGTTGGTATGTGGCAATGAGCATAGAAGAGGGTCAGCCATGATGGTCATAGGTTACAATTGAGGTGCAAAAATCTTTAGTGGTTGGATTTATATTTAATTCCATTACTCAAAAGATGTATGACTGATTGATTGAATGATTGATTGAATGATTGATTGATTGATTGATTGATTGATTGATTGATTTGTACGTTTGAGACTAGGTCTGGTTATTTTTGCCCATGGAACTGTAGGCTCACATTGCCCGGGGTACCATGAACTCAAGCAATCCCCAGCCTCAGCTTCCCAGGTAGCTGGAATTACAGGCCTATGTCACCCAGCTATTTTTTTTTTTGGAAGCAGGTCTCGCTATGTTACCCCGAGCAGGACTCGAACCGTAATCCCCAGTCTGGCTGCCGCTTCGTAGACTGCCCCTTACAGGCATGCGCCACCATGCCAGGCCCAGATGTTATATTTTGAGCAAATCACATTGACCTCTCTGTGCCTTAATTTCCACACTTGTAGTTAGAATGGAGATGGGAAGAAGTTGCTCTATCATATGACTTATCACATGTTGAAAATATGTTGAAAATACCCTTTGGAAAGAGGTAAATTCAGCATCCCTTGCTGCTCCTTCTGCTGTAGGAACAGTATAGAGGTTCGCTGTTCAAAGGGACATAAAATAAACCGAGTATTTCATTTAACCTGATTTGGTGAACCCAGAAAAAACAATCCTTCCTCTCTCAGATTTATTCTATCATGAACTCTGTTAAAAAGTGTAAATCAAGCTGGTGTTAGAGTGGATACATTTGTACTAATGCAAATTCTTTAATTCAAAGGGAACTTAGATATAATCTTGCCCAACTGTATTATTTCGGAAATGAAGAACATGCAAACCCAAATACCATGTTTGTAATTAACCTACATGGGAGAACTGAGAGTAAAGTCAAAATGACTTAATACTTGCCAGTTTTCTCTAGGTGAAAGAAAGCACCAAGCATCTAATTATGGCCAACACATTCACCAAGGTGCCTCTTCCTCAATCATAAAATTTACAACAAAGTAAAGTCATTTCAATCATACTGTGCCATTTAGATACAACACATGTGAAGCAATTGGCACAATCATGCACAATAAAAATCCATCATGATGAAAATGGTGATGACATGATACATACTATATATTGCATCAAAACTTTTCACCACTTCTTCACTTGCCATGCAAATATAAACACATGAAAATAAAGAAATTAATATTAAACTATAGCTACACCAAACACACACACACCACTGTTTGGAAGATGTCTTACTTCCCCCTTAAACACTAGCTAATATATCTAGCCTCCCTAATGTAGCATTAAAATTATAGCATCTCCCCTTCCAGAAGAGAAAATAACCTAAATTTTCAATTATCTTGTTAATGTTGTTTTTTTTTGTTTCATGTAATGTTATTACCAATAATTATCAAAATAGGTGTGATATTGTCTCAATAAGCTGCTAAAATTGATTGCTCTCCTCCCTTTTCATGTGAATGATATCCCTTAACTTAATGTCACTTTTAGCAACTCCAAGCCTATTTTTAAGTCTCCATTAAACTATTTTGATTATAATTTGTTATCATCCTTTCTGTTCTCCTTCACAGATTTCTGCATTAACACTCATTTATCTGAAATTAATTTTTGTCTATTTCTCTACTGCTCTCAGATCTATGAAGGAAATGAACACATTGTTCCCAGTGTACTGACACTTAATAGGTGTTCCATAATTATAACCATAAATAAAATAAGTTTTCAATATGGTTGGATGTATAGATAGGTTGGATATATGTATATTTCAACAAACAGTTTAAGATTTCAGTAACATTTTGAGACAAAGTTTATGCTACTATTAGTATGCTTGAATTATTCTAAAACTAAGACTCAGGCCAAACCATGTACATTAAATAAAGATATTCACAAGATTAATAGCCTGTTTCTCTCACTAAACTGGTTTATATCTTTGGTGAACTCTCCATGTGTTACATGGTGACTGGTATGCAGCAATTACTTGCTAAACATTTTTAAATAATTTGCTGAGATTTGCTTTTATGTATTAGCAACATGGCAATTTCTCATGAATCAGCAGGACATACAAAAGACTAACAAATTTTTTTAAAACGCCAGAAATGATACATTATTCTGATATTCACTCATTACCTACAGAGCATTCTTAACTACCAAACATTCTGTACCAAAAAAAAAAAAAAAAAAAAAAAGGAATGGGTTTGGGGAGGTACAATTTATATAAGATTTAAAGAATGTCATTAAACTTCTGTCACAAATACACCTAAATGTCAATTAAAGTGACAGTACAGCTTCCAGTCCTTTTTCAAACTGCCAGGGGAAAAGAACTTAAGTCAAGGAATGAAAGAAATAAGGAAAAATGGAAAAAAGAAAAGTTTTCTGCATGTTAGCTTAAACTATTTATAGAACAGCATTTCTAAGAGGAGTTTTGAGAATGATAGAAATGACAATTTCTGACCTAGTTTACACACGCTGTAGGATTGGAACAAGGCATGTATATCACTAGTCTCTGGGAAATCACTGTAATGAATAGTGAAGTCACTCAGAGTCACTGATTCCTGTGCCAGCAATATGGACTAAAGTGACCAAAAGACAACAAACTGTGCTTTTCTTGTCAAGCACAGCTGTATGTGTAGATTTACTGAGAATTTTTGTGTTGCTTTCTTTTGTTTTCAAAATCACTTCCTCAGTTCTCTGCTGCCACCCACTAGCTATGTCTAAAGACTGACAAGTGCAAATATGTCTCAGAGTGCTAAGAACGAGTAGCTGCCATTCTCTATGCTCACCGTGACCACCTTAACATCTTCCTGATGTTCACATTTACTTCCAGCAAAAGAAAATTTCACCTAAAAGCTAAATGTTTTTAGAGATTGGCGATAAAATATATTGTTAGAGGTAAAAATTTTCTTACTGTTTATATATGATGACTGGTTCATTGTAAACAGTTGTAACTATTATTAAATACTTTGTAATTTACATGACTATGGGAGAAATATGAAGTCATAACTGTTTTATTAAATTTTTTACTATCACATGGATAATAACCATAAGGAAAATACTTCAGAATGTTATAAAGAATGTGATATATACTTAAAAAGTAAAGGATAATAATAATTGCAACTACTATCTACTGAGTTCTGAGCACTGTAATATATACTTCAATACAAAGATGTTAGCTAGTTCTTCCAGTAGGTTCTATTATTACTCCTACTTGGTGATAAGACTCCTTATCCTTGAGATTCTCCAGCTCAGTCAAAATAAGCCTGTTATGGGTAATAAGGTCAAACTTTGACTTTGAAGAATGAATTGTGCAAAAGAGATTCTAATATGTGCACTTAAATTATTGAATTCGTGGTACACTTTGAATTATTTATATATATATTATTTTCATATCATTTTTTGCTGAAAGATGCTAATCAGACCAAATTGTTCTTTAACTATGAAAATCCTTGTAATAATCTATGAACACTTACAAATGGAAATGTTCAGGGAAAATACAGTAAGATGGAAACAAAAGGAATGAGGTGGATGGAAAAGCAATGGTATGCAGTGGAGAAGTAGGTACTTGTAGTTTGGGGAAAAAAAGAAAGTCATCATTATTGTAGGAAAGGAGAAAAGATCCTGCCATGGAAATTTCCACCTTTCTAAACTTGAACTAATTAGTTCCTTCATTAAATGTGCTTCACTGCTCTTCTCTCGCCTAGTGAATGATGCCACTATCATCAGTCTCATCCTCCATTTCCATCAGTAGTTAAGGCTTGAGCTTTGCTGTTCCAATTCTGCCACTTGCCAGGTAGATGACCTTGGGGAGATTATTTGATCCCCAGTTTCATTTATTTCATTGGTAAAGTATAGGTTAAATTAGTCATATTTATAAGTTGTTACATATACAAAATATCTCTAGTTGTTCTTATGACTGGGAATCAGTCAGAATATTTATTTTGCTATTTGTTCACAGAAAATATGAACTAAAGACTGGGGCAATTATATTATCCATATATTATGTAATCTAATAATGTGTATATTTATAGACATATCACACATTAAATACTATATAACTGAGTCTAAAAATAAGTTCTACGTTCAGATGCAGCTGAATTAATTTAAATTAGCTTTACCATTTTCTGTGTGGTCTTGAATACAGCATTTAACTGTAAGCCTCAGTTTTTCATTTGTAATATAATTATAGTGAACGTTAATTAACACATATAAATCCTATCACACAATGCCTGCTGCAATTTAGGAGTTCAATCAATGTTAGTCATTTTTAATATATTATTAGATTCCCCCTACAAGGTACAAAATGCAAACGTGGGTGCATACTTTCCTACTGAGCAAAAACTACAGAATATATTGTCAAGTGATTTTTTTCTTATGAAAGTTTACATTTGTAGAGATTTGAACCTATAGAATGCAGAACAGATACACAGATACAAAGATGTAAACCTACTTCACCTCAATAAAGATAATTTGAAGTAAAAATATATCAAGAAATCATTATCTTCTATGTTCTGGTTATTTATTTTCCAGATCAGCTTATTAATCCAAACTACTTGCATCAGTGAGAAAGTGTGTAGTATAAAAGCAATAAAGTTGTGGAAGGATAGAATAAAAAGGGAGCTCCACTCACTTATCAGGACAGTGTCAAAAACAGAATTAAATTAATGTTGACCTGAAACAGAACAGCTGCTTTGACCTCTGAAATGCTCAAAGGCATCCTCAAGCCCATAGCTGATTTTAGATTTTGTCATTTGACCTTTTCTCTTTGTTTCATGAATATTCCATGAAGCATAAGTTTTCTAATTCCCAAAGAATAGAACTGGTCACCATCAACCTCTGGCAGGCCACTCACAGGTCGCGGGTCACATATGGTGACAATGAATTTAAGCACTAGTGAGATTACTCAGAGGAATATTGAATTACTAAATGTCAAAAACTCTGAAGGTAATTCCAAAAGAGGGATTTAAACACAATTTGAAGAAAGACAATCATATGTGAAAAGTAAACAGTCATGCATATAGTAGCACATATCTGAATATGCATATTTCAACTGTCTGATTAAAATATCTACTGAAACTCCAAATTATAAATTTGAAATTATACTCCAAATTATAAATTAGAAATTAGAAAACTCCAAATTATAAATTATAAAATTTCTCTTTTCTCTCTCTCTTTCTCTCTCTCCTCTTCCCCATCTCTCCTTCTTCCTTCCTCTTTTATTTGAATGTGCCTTCAACCTTCAAATTTGAACTTGATACTAACGTCTTTCAATGACAACTGACACCCTAAAGCCAGCTGTGTTCTGGCAGGGATTCTGAGTCAGGAGGAGAGGTGAGTCAACCCATTAATACTGTTGTTAGAACACAGATATCCTACAATGTCAGACTGTGGAAATCTAACATCACACATATATGGGCACACATAATAGAGGACACAAAGTATATGGTACATATTTTGACTAGATTTATTTTAATGTCCTAACTCTTAAATATTATGTCTATGCCCTTAAGAAACAAAGTTCACTTTTTGGATGTTGACTATGCATGAGGCACACAGCATATGTGCCATGTTGCCAAAGAGAAGATATTGAATTAAAGAGGACTTAGTAAACTAAGTGTGCCCAACCAAGCATTTACAAATAAAGGCAAATGTAGTCAAGAGATACATTTCAAGGAGCAAACAGAAGATTGTTCATTCTTTTTCTAATTTTGGAAATTCTGCAGTGTATTTTTATTCTGATTAAATGGTGCTTTCAAGTACTTATAATCTATCATTATGACACTAGTGAAGGAGTATAATTATTTTTCAAAAAGTAAAAAGAAAACTACATCATAAAAGAAAAAAATAACATATTTATATAGAGCTATGTCACCAGACCCAGGATATTTAGAATTAAATCCTGGGATTAGAAAGAGTTAATAGCTATGTATTGGAAAAGTACCTTTTATTATTTCAACTTTATGCAAAATCACAAATTGAAATATGTTGTCTTAAAACAAAGTTATGCGTGAATGATATAACATAATTTATAGCTTCCAAAGTACATGAGAAAAGAATTAATAAGAAACACATTAACAATAAAATGTATAAATTTTAGTATTTATAAAAAATAGAAAAATTATAAAAGTCTGACCAAACAATATGCAAAGAAAAAGGCAATATATGGGGCAAAACCAAAAAGATTATTTTATGATGAAATGCATTGGTAAATGTAGAATTAGAGAAAATACAAATCTTTTTATATACAATATCATGGCATTAAAATGTATAAACAAAAATAAAGGAAAAATTAATTAATAGTCTCATAGTATTAGTAGGGGAATTTTTTTCTCTTTTTGGTATTTGGATGATCAACAAGATAAAAGATAACATATTAAGAAGAGTTAGACACAGGATAGAGGAGATGATGGTGAACAGAAGAGTCATCACTCCCCTCATGAATACGGGGATAAGAGCCCAGAGGGGATATCCACACATCTACATCTACACTGGTGCTGAGAATGTGAGAACCAGTGTCTCAGCAAGGAAGAATCAGAAAGCATCAAAAAGTGAAGAAAAGATTGAAACACAATTAAGCCAGAATGGCACTAGTTCACCGGGAGGCTGTCAGCCCTGCACCCAACAATTTCCCAGGCTCTCCCACTGCCCTAGGAAGAAAAGAAAAAAATGGACTGTGAGAGCAGACCCTGTACATTAGTTCAACAAGAGAAATCCAGTTGACCTGACATTGGTTCATCAGTAGAGTCACACCATCATTCCTGCTGTGGTCTCTGGGATCCTAAGAGTGTCTTTGAACATCCTAAGATGCTGGGGAGGACATAATACCCTCTCTTTTTCCAACCTATACAACCTGCATCCAGCACTTTGAGGAAGTCTGTGAATGATCATAGTAAACTTGATCTGCTTAGTGTCTTATTCAGGACCACCAGGGTGCTTGCAGCCCACATTAGTTTTTTGACAGGGGTTTCTAGTTTGAATGCTACCTTGATATGTGGGCACACACCCTACTCCCCTTTCTAATAGCACACAACTTCTGGTCTGAGCTTACAAAGAAGTTCTCAACAAGGGTGCATGTATAGTCCCATTGTAGGGTAAAGGGTGGCACTACCAATTTCTACTGTACACAAACAATTTTTGGCAGGTTTCTTGACATATATCTTCAGAGAGATTGAGGGCATGGCCACTACCTCCTCTTCCTGGCTCTCTGGTCCTAAATCCAGAGTGTGTAATCAGAAACTATGAGTAAGCTCAAGGGAAAGATCCTACAAATAAAGAGCTTCCTGATGGCTGGTAGCCAGGATGGAGTATCAAGAGTGGTATCTGTGCCCCCCAAGATGCTTTCTTGGGCTTCCCCAAAGTTTCCAATTTGCCACTATTGGAGAGTACAGAATTCCAGGGGGAAAGACGTAAGACACAAAGTGGGCAGACAAGAAAACACAAGACATGGAAACTTGAGACCACAATGAGGGAACAACTCTTTATAACCTAATCAAACCTAATCGAACAATATGGAAGATCTTATCTTACCATTAGACAGGTAATAACAAATCCTCATCTATCAATAATGGCCTTTTTTTTTTTTTTTAGACTACGTCCCGCTATTTTTGCCCATGGAACCACAGGCTCATGTTGCCCAGGGTACCACAGACTCAAGCAATCCCCAACCTCAGCTTCCCAGGTAGCTGAGATTACAGGCACGCGCCACCACACCCAGCTATTTTTTGGGGACTAGGTCTCCCTACATGGCCCTGGCAGGAGTCCAACCGTGATCCCTGGCCACAGCCATGGCTTCCTATGCTGCCACCTACAGGCATGCACCACCATGCCCAGCAATAATTGCACTTAAATGGAGCAGACTGAATTCAAATTCACCAATCAAAATGCATAGAGTGGCCAGTTGGATAAAAAACAAAAACCCATCTTTCCATTGTCTCTATCAGATTCAGTTGAACTACAAAGATAACAATGGAAGAAGAAAGACTGTTTTTTCATTTTCATGAAGATCTTGCTCTTTTTGTACAACTTGAGTTGATGAGGGGGAAAAATCACTTTGTTTTTTTTAATTACAAAGTTACTTATGTACCCAATGCAAATAACTGTAGTTCTTATAAGATAGCCCATGTCCTTTAGATATGTACCTATATAACAAGAACTCTCTATTTTATTTATTTAGTTAGTTATTGAGACTAGGTCTCACTATTTTTGCCTGTGGAACCACAGGCTCACATTGCCTGGGGTACCACAGACTCAAGCGATCCCCAGCCTCAGCTTCCCAGGTAAATGGGATTACAGGCATGCGCCACCACACCCAGCTATTTTTGGGGGAGAGGGTAGGTCTCACTATGTGCCCCCGGCTGGACTCAAACCGTGATCTCTGACCCCGACCGCAGCTTCCTAGTCTGCTATCTACAGGCATGCACCACCATGCCCAGCCCAGAATTCTCAATTTTGCTATCAACCACAACTAAGAATCTTTTGGTTTATTGGGTTTTGTTTTCTTCTTTTATACAAAAACCCATCTAGCCTCATGCAGTAGCTTTAATATGGGGACAGGTTAAGAACTGCTGCTTTACTTTTCAATAAAATACCTATCTGTTAGGGGTCCCATGTAGAATGAAGAAAAAATTGAGATGGAAGAGACTGATAGTGATCTGTGGGGCTAGTCCATGGAATGGGGATCCTGGGAAGCATGTCCAGGTCCAACTTTAATGAAGTTGTGCTGCACCTTACATACCCCAGCAAGGAAATGTTACAATGATGTAGTGAGGAAGTAGCAAAGTGCACGTGACATGCAGCAGGGAGGATGCGGGGATGCACAACAACAGGAGAATTGGGGCAACAGCCCCAATTGGGGGCAACCCCCAGCTGGGGGCAACAGCCATGACTAATAGGTCATATGTCTCTGGGGATATTCCAAAGAGGTTAGGAAGCTGGGTTACAGGTGAGAGACTGGCTATTGACCACCCTCTAGTGTGCCAGAGGGGGCTAGAGAGATAGCGTTCCTCTTATCTGAAGCTCCATCTCTCTACCTGCTTCCACGTTCCACACTACCCAACCTACTCAAGTATATCTACTATCCTATAATCACATACGGATAATTTTACTACTTTCCGTCACTTGCTGTCTAATTCCATGGAGTTCATGCTGAGGTGTATTTTAAGCAGCAAAAACTGTACATTCCGAAACATGCAAATTCCAATTGATCACAGTTTTAACATCTAAATTAAAAATCGTCCTTTAATACTTTTCTGGATTTTTTGCAAAGACAAACTAGCACTGAGATTTTCAAGTTCTCAGTTTTTCACCTGGAAATACAATTTGATAAAGACAATGAAATGTTAAACTAAAAGGAATTAAGTTAAATACCTGAAAAGGTGTTTCAGGCTGCTTTTCTTTCTGCACTGGAGCAGCTGGAATTTCCAGGAGGGCTTTTGATGCCTTTCTTTTGGCTTTTTCCATTTGAATGTTGGTAAAATAGTTGACAGCAGCAAACTCAATAAGGGCCGAAAATACAAAAGCAAAGCAGACGGCTATGAACCAATCCATTGCAGTAGCATAGGATACTTTGGGCAAAGAATGTCGTGCACTGATGCTCAGTGTGGTCATGGTGAGGACTGTGGTTATTCCTTAAAAGCAAGAACAAGGACACAAATTACATGACTTTTACTTCTAGGCAAAGCAAACGAACAAAAAACCTGTGGATCTGTGGGGGTTAGGGTAAGGGTTTACAGTAACTCAAACCAAGTTCTGATTGATGGATATTTAAATCCTAATGGTTCAGTAGAATTAGCACAGGCTTTGGTGGGGTTCAGATCCTGGCTATTCTAATCACTGACTCAGAGTGACTTGCATTAAGTTCGAAAAACTCACTGCAATTCATTTAATATCTACTTATTGAGTTTTTGATAAAGATAGTGTGTGAGGCTTCTACCAAATACTGGGTTGACATTAGTATCTGATTCAACATACCTGAGAGATTCAACACACACATGCACACACACACACACACACACACACACACACATACACACACACTCCTAACAAAAAGTGAACCTTCTCAAAGCACTGATTCTCATCTAGGAGTAGGAGGTTGGTGGTTCCAAAAAATTAGAGCATCAGAATTTCTGAGGAGACAAAGCTTACTGCTGTGGAAAATCACTACCAGAAAAGACACAAATAACACAGGTTTATAATCCTTCACTGATTATTATCTATCGAATTTAGGTAGTACACACACGACCTGTGAATGAGCTGCATTTACATAGATGATTAAATTATATTCCTGAACAATTTGACTTCAAAAAATATTGGACATCTACCAATATTTATCAGTTTGTGGTCAATGAAAGTATTTGCTTGGAAGAGGTACTTCTCTCTTATCTTAGGCTTCTGAAGTATATCATCTTCAAGAAAACCTTCACCTCAGCCTGGAAAAAATAAGGTTAGTCCACATTCTAAGCAGAAAACTCATTTGCCACAGAAACTATAGAGAAATGCATTATTTATGGGTGCTAATATCTCCACAACTGTCCCTTTTCTACATCTATATCTGACCATCTGTTAAACCAGCTAAATTTGAAAAATTCTATGGTATTTTTACTACATTCATTTAAACTCATTCTAAACATGCCAAGGATAGCTACAGAAGCGGATACACCCAGGGGCTTGGGGGTGATGATGATAGTAAAGGCATCTTCACTATATGTTGCAATCCATGCAAATCCCCAGGGGAAAAAAAATCAAATAATGTATATTAATCTAAAGAGATAGTGAGATAATGTAGCAAAAGGGGGATGATAATATTTAATAAGTAATAATAATAAATTAATATTGTTAATTTAATACTACTAATAATATTCCTCCTTATGGAAGAATAATATTATCTCCTCCACTCAACACTGAATTGTCTTCTGACTCCCACTGCTCCCTATTTGTTCCATATATGTAGGTGCTATTACCACAACTTCACTGAATATAGCCTTCTCGAGGGCAGGTATGAAAATGATAACACAGATTTACTGTACTTCCCACAGTGTCAGGCACATGATAAATGCAGAGTAGAAAAGATTCATTTTTCAGCTTCTCACAAAATTGGCATTGTTTGAAATATGAGAAACTAGAGCTATTGTGCAGCATAGAAACTATGGATTTTTTTAAAGCATTTCAAAATCTGTAGAGAAAAAATCTGAAAATATAATTATATTCCTTTCTTTAAAAAATGTGATACTTTTAGCATTTATTAGTTTAAAACAGAATTTCTAAATGTTTATTCTTTCAAGTATATAGACACTTAAATATCTTTGAAAATGCAATGTTGTACACTCAGGAAAAGACCTTAGAAGTTTCAGGCGTCTATTTTGATGCTCAGATAAATGAAACTATTCCATGCTGACTGTGAGATATTTGAATCAATTCTAAATTAAATTGAAAACTTTTGGCTACAAAGATCAAAGATAAATCAGCTTTTCTATTTATTCATAATAACTGAAGTTGAATGTTCAATAATTCAGTAATTCAAAAATAGAAGAAAAAAAGTCCCACCATGCTCTACAACTTTCTTCAGTATGCAATCAGCCTGTCTCCTCTAATATCAGAAATTATGGTGCATACACTTGGAAATATAAAATAACACAAACTGTACAGTCTAAGTAATAGAACTCAGATAATGTTAGTCCATAATTGATAACTAAAAAATAAATTCAAATTCAAAGATAAGCAACTAAGGATTTGACATGAATCAAAAAATTACTTTTCAATTGTTAGAGAGGGTAAGTTACTAGGTTATGATGAAGTCATAGAATGCCTGGACTTCAACATAAAACTATTAGATATATAGCCACTTTCCATTTCATTTTCACTGTTTTAAGTCAGTTTGATCTTAAAGCTTGTGGAGTAACCCTCAAGATACTATGGCTTGTATTTTATGACTAAATTAAATTAGGGAATTAATCAGCATAAACTATTGATTAAGTGTTTTAAGTTGCCTTCTTTTCAGGTGTCAGAATATATTTTCTGCCGGTCATCAAATTTAAAGATGGCACTAGAATAATGGGGATATTCTTATTATTCCTAGCTATAGATATTTGTTTGGACATTTGGTTAAATTAACAGAAAAACAAGCAAAAACCAACATTACAGTAAGAATCCAGTGTATAACTTGTACCTACCTTGAAAGCTTTTCAATAATCATAGATATTTTGACACATTCAAGTATGCCAGTTCCTGCTTTTAGGATACTGAATATGCACCATATTGTTTGGCTAAGAAACTGGAATAGGATCTGTAAGAGGAGACTAAGTCTGTACACAAGAGTAAATTTTTGGCTGGCCGTTTCCAGAAAATGAACTAGTAATGATTTGGATATGCCAGCTGGCATGAATTAATGTTTAATGTTTTACTGTACTGGAATAATTAGGAAACTTACAAGCATGCAACTTTGGAGAAGAAAGGCCTTTGGAGAGAATAGAATGCACTCTGCTTCTCCTACTTAAATCAATTGTTTGTTTTTACATGATCTCTAGTGATATCCCTGACCCAGCATATTCTTTCCCTGAGTGAAGAGGGAAATGAGAATTAGGGACAAAAATAGCAGCACTGAGTTGATATTTTTGATGAAACTCATTTCAAGTAGATTGTCAGTGTCTACAAAATGCTTAAAACTAAACTTGCTTAGAAAAAGATTATCCCAGAAACTCAGTGAACTTCCTAATAATTAGTTTTCTGACACATCTTCGGTCTTAGATGACTTAATTATGGAGAAAAATTTCCTGATAAATCAAAGTCAGTATCTTGGCACCTGAGTCAACTGTCATCCTCAAATGGAAAAATATGTCCATGACATTAATTCAGCATACATTCATATAATCTCATTCAGTGGCTTTATGGATTCACCACAAGCTTCCACATCCCTAAAACCTCTGTGCTGGCATGATGACAAGAGTTCTCAAAATTAGACAGAAATTGTCATGGGTTTTAGCACATCAGTATATGACATTGATTTGGAAAAATACCTAGAAACATATACTATACCAAGACTGAATAATGAAAAACTAAAAAATGTGAACAGATTACTAGTAAAGAGATTGGCGAGGTATTCCAATAGTCCCAACAAACGAAAGTAGGAAATTAGATAGCTTCACTAGTGAATTACATCTCAAAGAGTTAATGAGTAATTTATACCAGTCCTTTTCATACTCTTCCAAAAGATAGGAAAGGAAGGATTACTTCTAAACTTATTTTAAAAGTTTATAGTACCTGGATAACAAAATTGGAACTACACCACAAGAAAAGAAAATTATTTCCAATATTAATCATAAACATCATGAACATAAATGCAAACAAAATATTAGTATTCTGAATTAAATGATATATTAAATTTATCAACACCATGATAAATTGTGATTTATTTCATGCATGTTATGATTTAAAATTCATAAATCACTATCACTGAAATGTATTCAACATTAACACAGGATGGACAAAATGTAATATAATCATAATAGCAGAAACAAAATAAACACTGAACAAAACCCAGCACTGATTTATGAAAAAATGCTTAAGAAAATAGATGTAGAGGCAATATAGAGCTGAATAATCAAGGTCATATATGGTAGGCCTATAGCTAACAGTCACACAGAGTGGAGAAAAAACCAAAACTTTTTATCTGAAAAAAGGAAAAGGATGCTTGCTCTCATCATTACATTCATCATAGTATTGGAAATACTATCCAAAGCAACTAGACAAGATTTTTTAAAGGTATCTAAATTGGAAAAGAAGAAATACAACTATTACTATGCAGTTAATATGCTATTACAGATAGAAAACTCTAAACATTATCAAAATAAAAGAAAAAATAAGAGAAAAAATATGTTATAATTCTACACATTAATTTTAAAAATCAGGAAGAAAGATTAAATAATCATGTTTACAGTTGCATTAAAAAGAATAATATTCCGAAGAATAAATTAAAGAGGGTGAAGTCCTGTGCACTGAAAACTCTACGATACTGATGAAATTTAAAAAAAGTCACAAATAAGCAAAAAGATATTCTATGCTTATGGAAAGGAAGATTTAATATAGTTAAAATATCCATCATAATAAGATTAAAGTCCAATCTACAGATTTAATACAGTTTCCATCAAAATCACAATGTCATTACTCAAAGAAAGAACAAAGTATCTTAAATTTGTGTGGAACCACTGAAGAACCTGAATATTCAAAGCAACCTTGAGAAAGAAGAACAAAACCAGTGGCATCATGCTCCCTGATTTCAAACTATATTACAAAGCTATAGTGATCAAATCAGCATGATAGTGACTTAGAAATAGACACATAGATCAATGAAACAGAATAGATCATAGTCCAGAAATAACTCATGAATATATGAGCAATTAATTAATAAAAAAGGAGCCAAGAATAGACAAGGAGGGAAATACAGTCTCACCAATACTGTTGAGAAAAATGGATCGTGAAATGTGAAAGACAACTGTTTCATACCATACATGAAAACTAACTTAAAATTAATAAAAGAGTTTGAGTTCCGCTCAGGGCATAATAGTGAGACCCAGTCCCCCCAATAAAATAGCTGGGCGTGGTGGCACATGCCTATAATCCCAGCTACCTATGAAGCTGAGACTCAGGATTTCTTGAGTCTGGGGTACCCTGGGCAACATAAACCTGCAGTTCCAAAGGCAAAAGTAGTGAGACATAGTTTAAAAAAAATTAATAAAAGATTTGAACATAAGACACAGCACCATAAAGCTCCTAAAAGAAAAAAAATGGCAATAAGCTCCTTGACATCAGTTATGGTGATGATTTTTTAGATTAAACTCCAAAAGAAAAATTAAAGGCAACAAAAATAAAATTCAGCAAGCGAAACTACATCAAACTTAACAACTCTGCCCAGCAGAGGAAATCATTCACAAAATAAAAAGAAAGGCTACAGAATAGTAGAAAATATATACAAGTAGTATATCTGATAAGGACTTACTATCCAAAATCTATAAATAACTCACTACGTCCAAAGCAAAACAAAAGCAAAAAAAAAAAAAAAAAAAAAAAAAAAAAAAAAAAAAAAAAAAAAAAAAAAAAAAAAAAAAAAAAAAAAAAAAAAAAAAAAAAAAAAAAAAAAAAAAAAAAAAAAAAAAAAAAAAAAAAAAAACTGGTTAAAAATCAGGGAGAAGATCTGAATAGACATCTGCCCTAAGAAGAGAAGAAGACATATAGATGGCCAACAGGCACATAAAAAGAATTTCAGTATCACTAGCCATCAAGGAAATAAAAATCAAAGCCACCATGAAAAATCAGACCTGTAAAAAAAAAGTATATTACCAAAAATAGAAATGAAATAGCAAGTGTTGGTAAGGATATGGGAAGCCAGTATGAAGATTCTACAAAATATTAAAATTAGAATTACCACATAATGCAGCAGTCCCATTTCCAGGCATTCATCCAACCAACACGAATATACTAACTCAAAAAGATATATGCACCCTCCCCTCATGTTAGCTGCAGCTTTATTTACAAAACCCAAGAACTTACAGATACAGAGAAAAATTGTTAATTGTCACAGTAGGGGACAGAGGGAATGTAATGGGTGAAAAGGGTCAAAAGATATGAAATTCCAGTTGTAAAATAATACTGTATAGCATATTTGATAATTGCTAGGAGAGTAAATTTTAAAACATCTGTATAGTGACAAATGTTACCAAGAGTAATTGTGATTATCATTTCCCATATTTACACATATCAAATAATTATTTTGTGTACCTGAATATAATATCATATATCAATTATACTCAATGAAAAATATGTGAGTATAAACAAGTTTCTAAAGGTGTTTGAGCCATTTTCTTATAAATAAAAAGTAGAAATGCCTACCTTGCTAAGTAAATATAAAGATTACAAAAGATGATCAATGTCAATATTCAGCAAAACTTATCATTTTTTTGGTTATATTTGGTACCCTTACTTCAACTTCATGTTTCTTAATTCCCTTGCAATGTCTTATCTAGACAGGAAATAATGGGTGAATATAACTGTAATCAATGCTATTTCTCCCCATTCCATGTTCTCCCCATGTTATTATTTGGGGATAAATGAGAAACAGTGGATGCTAGTTTGTAATCAATCAACAAAGAATTCAAAACTTTTCAACCAATTGTAACAACAAAAAAAGGGAGCATCTGGACCATTGTCTTTCTTCTCAGACCACTGAATGCTTTCACTACACTCAATAGACATCAATAGAAAAAGATATTAGTTTAAATTAATACCATTATAACTAGTTCTTCTATTCAAAATATAACTAATATGTAAAAGGCATAAATAGCAATCAAAATTTAAAACCAGTATGCCCTATACATCATAGGTTAGAATATAGTATATAGGAAGTCTGTGTAAATACAAAGAAAGAAAATGTGTATTTAAAACAGTAGGTAGATAAAAGGTAATAATGAAGTAAGAAATCAAGCATATAATATCTTCCAATTCAATGCATTTAAACCATTTGCATTTTGTTCCTCTTCATTAAAAGGCAAATTATTCTAAGGCTTTCATACTCATTCAGCCATGACTGTTATTTGTTTTATTTTAAGCTCCCAGTACATTTCATTTTAACACCTAGATATGATTTTAATTCAATTACACAGCATTGAGCTAGGAGGTTATGAAGATCACCAAAAGTGAAATTACATCCAGATTCACACTTGATTCACTTGCCTGGTCTGAATAAGGAAAGTCTGAGGTGGCCCCAAAGGAACGAATGGGCCCTGTAGCTCCTCAAGTTCTATCTTTATATTGACTCGATAAAAATAATAGCTTATAGAATTATTTGCTTGGTACAGCCTGATATATCACTGAAAAATACTTTCTTTGAAAGGATTCATAGGGATTATCCCCATAAATCATGACCAAAATGTAAGGTGAATAAAAATACCCAATGAACAGCCATTACCAAACACAGTCCTAGCAGGAACTGATTCCTTATTTATCCAGAATGAAACTTGAGATAGAATCACTGTCATAATACATGGAATGTACGTCTGAATCATGAAGTAACCCATCTTCCGTCTGAGGTGGAAATAAACCGTCATAACAATATATTCACCTACAAATAAAGCATCAGGAAAATGTGTTATTAGATCTGCAGGCAATTATTTGATGACTTCATAATCATATTTCAGACTAATAAACAGTATTTTATGCAAAGAAATGATCTGTTTTGCATAGTAACACAAATGTTGAAAACTATGTAGTTCTAACTAGGGAGAAAATGATATTGAGCTACATTACACAGAAAAGCATTTTTGTTTCATATGGTGATTAAACAGTTTAATAGATAGGACTACAACTTTTAAAAATGTTCAGCGCTGTCTATTTTAAAGATTCAACACTGACAAAGCAATTAGCCTTTATTTTCAGTAGCCTTTGAGTATAAAATTTACATCTAACTTTTATGGAAAACATCTAACATCAATGGAAACATGCACAAAAACATATATTGTGTGCAACATACATTATGTTGCACATCTGAAATTAAAGAATATATATGAGATAAAGATATGTATTAAAATATGGCTCAACTTTTTAGAGTTGAAATACATAGATATATTATATATACTCATATGCAAAGGGAGAGTCTGCCTTTCTCCCTTAGTTTTAGGAAGAGTTGTATTTCTAAAATGTTACATTTATGTTACATATATGAAGAGAATACTAAAAGAAATTTTTGTCACAGAATTGTATGTAATATTTCAGAGTTCAAGAATGCATTACTGCTATGTATACAAAAAAGCTAAAAAGCAAATAAATGAAATAACCATAAGGTTTCTGGAAGTTGGTGATTAATAGTTTTAATGCTACTTGAAAGGAACATACCAAGAAAGTTGCTTAAGAAGCAATAATCTACTCTCAGACTGTGAAGTCTCAAACATCCCAGATGTGTTTTCAATCCCACTTGTGGGCTAGGAAATTAATATTTTCAAAAAGTATATATGTATGTAAGGAGTCATTTTAGAACAAAGAACTATCAGTTTTCTACACTAAATAAGATAAAACTAAGCTCTATCATTTTATCTGTTCATATTCCAAAGGCAAATACAAACCTACAAATCACCAATGATAATTATCTATCTATGCAGGGAACAGTTTTAACATTTTCCTCTAAGATATTTTGCCATTAAATTTTATATTTTGCTTTTGAAAAGAAGGGAAG
The DNA here is from genome assembly GCA_004024945.1 of Uropsilus gracilis. Taxonomy (NCBI): domain Eukaryota; kingdom Metazoa; phylum Chordata; class Mammalia; order Eulipotyphla; family Talpidae; genus Uropsilus; species Uropsilus gracilis. The sequence continues at coordinate 3,605 of PVHY01001840.1, read as the reverse complement.
GAAGGGCAAATTTAGGCAGGATAAAAAAAGATTTGGGAAAGGCACCAAAAAAAGACCAGGAAAATCTGGTGTTCAGAAATGAGTGGTGAGACATTTGCCTCAAAATTCTGCTGAAAACCATTTTAAATATTTGATTATTGACTTTCATTTCCAGTATGAAAGCCAGTGTACTTCTCACATCTTCATTAAGAGTAATAGTAATATAAATCTTAGTGAAGAAATTCTGTTCTGTGATTTATGTATGCACTTTATCTCTAAAAACTGTTTGCTGTCTCCTGAAAACATCTTTGTCAATAAAAGAAAAACTAGGGCAAAATTCCAATGTTAACGTCAAGTAGCATGAGTTTAATTGTTAAACATCTCACCGGTAATGGATTTGATAGTTTCACTTGATACAGTTTGCCCAATCAAGTCATACTGGACTAAGCTGGAAGACTCCTTTGGAACTTCTACTGATTTCTCAGGACCTTTCGTCCAGGTATAAATCATCTCACTCTTTGGATATGCATCTGAAGAAAAGCACAGATTGTGGTTAGGATCAGGGCTGCTTTTTAATCATCCTTGATGGTCAACATTCAAGATGATAAAATGTCCCCAAATGATGTAACAAAGGAAAACAACAGCCATTCTTACTCATTCAAACATGTTTACGGTTTAGAAAACTGTAAAGATTAAAGAGACAGACTTCCAGCTCAGCATTTCTTGTTTTTATGCCAAGGAATTAAAGTTGGAGGGACTCAAATTAAGGCAACTAAAATACTACGGTGTTTTCATGCTAATAGGATAGTCGCTGAAAAAGTAAAAAAAAAGGGGGGGGGGAGGTGCGGATGTGAATGGAACCCCCCCAAAAAAAGAAGAAAGGAAATATTAAACCCATTCTCCCAAACTACCATCCAATGGCAATTGTGTCTCATGAATTCACTCTCTCTCTGATCAATACTGACTTCTTCCATCTCGGTGCAGTTCTGCCAATTAGAACATATCGCATGCTGTTCATAACAACACAGTAAGAATAAAGCAATCTCTGCCATGGGAAGAGTTTTGCAAGGGTCACCATTCCAGCGCCTACCTCAGGGAATGCCCATGCTCTTCAGGAACCAAAGCAGGGCAACTGGCTCTGCTGTTTGTAAAGCTCTCCAGGGAACATAAATAATTACACAAGCAGTGTCACTACCTGTGAACCCTGACAATCAGGACATTTTCCCTTCCACCTTCAATCAATCCTTCTCCACAGCCATCTACGTTCATTTCCTTTTATTTGATGCTCAAGCAAATGGAGACCAGCTGTTTTGCTCATCTGTCCTGCCAGAGTAGACAGCTTGGCTCACACACAAATAAGTTCAAAAGAACCGAGATGAATTGAGTGCTTTCCCACCTCAAACCTTCCTAAAATGGCCAAAGCACAGTAGGTCATCAGTGGAATTAAGGTGTCAGTGGACACATACAGAGGTCACCTTCACAAATGTCTTTGCATAACAAAGTGGTGAAACTTTTATTGGCATTTATCAGTATACTGTTAGGTGCCAATGTAGGCTTCCTAAAGTGTATTCATGCTTAATCATAAAGTAAAGCCCCCAACTATTATATTCCTAACTTGTTATTTTAAATCACCTCTTCCTTTTTTTTGGGGGGGGGAGGCTTTTGTACTGTGCTAAAATAACCTTTTTTAGTTCCTGTTCTTATTTTCTCATTCTCCTGAATTGTAAACATAGCTAAGGGGGGGAGGGGGGTCATCTTTCCCAAGTAATTAAGGTTCCATATTTACTAAGTACGAAGTGCCACTGTCTTTAATTCCCAATCCCCAAATATCAGATTCCAAGGCATGATTTATTCTATACAAATCCTGACTGAGCACCAGCTATGCTCAAATCACCCTTAAGAACACTTTCTGTGAAAAGTAGAGGGGTGGAATGGGAAGGACACCCCTTAGGTAGATAACTGCCTTGTGTGGTACATGGTATGAACTACTCTGGGTGATACAAATGCATTTAAATTCTAGCCCCAGTGAGAGCAACTCTTTCCATCTACGTATTTTCCCTGTCTTTAATTTTCAGGAAGCCTACTGGTCCGAGAGCAAATGACTCTCGAACGTCAAGCTAGTCCAGCTGAATATTGTGATTACTAGAGGTTATAAAAAGAATTGTGACTGCCAATTCTCCTTAAGTTACGCAATGAGCAATGATAACAGCAGGCAATAGTTTCACAATCAGAGCAAATAAGACTCTGAAGCAATAGGAGGAGCCAGCATCTATTTGTGGTAGAATTGAATATTTGACGCAGACATTGAACCAAGCAAATGGCATTTTGCTGCCATCTCTGAAAAGGGAGCATGGGGGAAAGGCATTTCCTCCCCTCCCCCATTCATTTCCTCCCCTTGTCTTCATCACAGAATATCCCAAATGTACCTATTTTATACCTTCTCCATTAGGACCATCTTAGTCTAAGTCACAACTTCTGACACTTCTGTTTTTACTCTCATCTCCCTACAAGTCATTTTCATAGAAAAGTTGGTCTTCATAGAAAAGCTGAAATGAAATTATTATTGAATATCTTGCTAAAGCATTACTAAAGCTTTCCGGAGACTTCCTATAGCATTTACAATAGAATTCAAACTCCAAGATGTAGTCTAAGCAATCTGTATTATCTGCTTTTACATATCAAACCACACCTTCTGCTGCACTTTTTTGTCATGGTTCATAGTTACTCTGGAAGAGAAAAATCACACCTAACAATGGTTATAATTCATGGGAGTGAGAAAAATACCAAGAAAGAAAAATTTTATTCTAGTAAAACATTATTACTGAAAGAAGAAGAGGACCTTATTTAAGATATTTTGGGAACTTATTTAAGATAACAGGGTATTAGGGGACTTTTATCCTAACAGTGGTGCTCTAAGCTATGTTCAACAAGAAGTTCTGAACCTTCTTTCATATCTTTCCAAGTTTGGCATAAAAGATACCACTTGGAACAGAAACTTAAATTATGAAACAAAAATAAATCATTTATACATTTTACATAATCCCCAACACACAGAGTTCAGAGTTCCCTGAATTTCAGTACTGAACACCAACCTATTCATTAGAGGCAGTCTACTTAGTCTCTGGGGAGAAAGAAAGTTTTGACTTTTTTTGGGATAAGCCCTTTGTTTTAACTCATTGGTTTAAATAGCTAATAAACTAAATTAATAAAGCTAATGTTAGTTAATAAACAATCTCCTAATAATCTGACACTTGTCATTTGTTCTAGGCATTTACTTAAATACTGGATTATGAAAGTTCACGTATATAAATATTAACTTTCATGAAGTAATCATAAATTCTAACAGTATTTTCATTGTGACTTACAACTCCCAAATTTCAGTGGACACGCATGACCATCCATAGGAAAATCCACCAGCCTCATGGGACATTCTGCACTTATGGTAAGTCTAGGATGGAAAAAGGTAAGTAAACAAAATAAATTCTTCCTTGAAAAACAATCTTATAGATCTATTAAATAAGAAAGATAAATAATAGAATAGAAGAAAGGGGAGGGAGGGAGAGCAAGAGGGAGGGAAGAATGGGGTAAGGGAAAAAGGAAGGAAGAAAGGAAGGAAGGAAGGAAGG
>PVHY01001839.1:99795-143462 GCA_004024945.1 Uropsilus gracilis | reverse complement strand
GTTCCATTTTCATTAGTTAGAGGGTCCTTCACACTGCTTTCCATAGTGACTGGACCAGTTTACATTCCCACCAGCAGTGTAAGAGTGTTCCTTTCTCTCCGTACTTATTGCCTTTTTTTTTTTAATGTGGACCATTCTTACTAGTGTAAGGTGGTATCTCATTGTGGTTTTGATTTGCATTTCACTGATTGCTAGTGACACTGAGCAATTTTTCAGATGCCGGTTGGCCATTTATATTTCTTCTTTGGAGAAGTGTCTTTTTAGCTCTCCCCATTTTTTTATTGGACTTCTTGCTTTGTTTTTGTCTATAGTTGTGTGATTTCCTTTTGAATCCTTGTTATCAATTCCTTATCACTCTGGTGGAGGGCAAAAATTTTTTTCCCATTCAGTTGGGCTTCTTTTTGTAGCCTCTTCAATAAATGGTGCTGGGAAAATTGGACTAAGACTTGCAAAAGAGTGGACCAAGACAACTTCCTCACACCATGTACAAATACCAATTCAAAATGGATAAAAGACTTAGAGGTCATGCCTGAAATCATACATACATAGAGGGAAACTTGGACAAAACCCTCCATAAATTACAATTCAGAAATCCCTTTCTGGACACAACTACAGATGGCAAAAAAATGAAGGAAAGCATAAACAGATGGGACTACATTAAACTAAAAAGCTTCTGTACAGCAAAAAATGAACTACCACTTGACCCAGCAATCACTCTTCTGGGAATCTACCCAAAGGGGACCTCAATGCTTATAATGCTTATACAAAATGACACCTGTATTTGGATGCTTATTGCAGCACTAATTATAATTTCAAGGACAGGGAAACAACCCAAATGTCCAAAAACAGATGATTGGATGAAAAAGATGTGGTATCTATACACAATAAAGTATTAGTCATCAATTAGAAATGACCAGTTTGATGAATTTATGATAACATGGGTGTACCTAGAAGAAATCATATTAGCAGAAACAAGTCAAAGAAAAAGACAGAAACCAAATGGTTTCACTAATATATGGAACATAGAAAAAACAAACAAAAGGTCAGGAGGAAATGTCAAAACAAGTTAACAATCAAACTAAAGTACACAACTGGGGCAGAGGATGAGTGGGAGCAGTCAGGGAAGTGAGATGAGGATTACAATGATGTTAAATACATGCATATATAAATGAATTATTTAAATAATTCAAGATAAATATCCTCGGAGAACATAATATATAGTCTCTCATGTTAACCTATATATTTTAATTTTTAACAAGAATTATTTTCAGGATTTTAAGAAAATGAGTAGTTAAATACTTAACACAGTAAGCTTCCAAAGCAACAAGTTGAATGAAATCTTGTCAGTTGAATGAAAGGAAATATTGACATAATTTCCTTTGGAACTTAAAAATAGAATAAAACAAAAAAGTAGTATAAGATGAAACTATTTCTTTAAAATATGAAAAACATCTCCTTTTTTCTAATTAAAACATTTGTATTTTTTATTTTTGAATCTATGAGCAGCGTTATTTGTTCATAAAATTTAGGCATAGCTTAGCTATGTCTGAAAAACAGGTAAGTTAAGAATGGCCTAAAGGGGATAAGGGTACTTCTTTCTTTTACTTTGTTGCAAATATTGAGCAGTGTTGGCCAATATGTGAAACTAACACCTGGGCAATTGTTTCAAGGCCCCAGTTGGGAGGAGAAAATGAATCACCCCGAGAGTGTGTGAGGGAAAATTGGAGCCTCTGATTGTCAGGAGGGGAGAAAAAACAAGGAAAAGGAGACAAAAGGAAAAAAAAAAAGAACAGAGACAGGAGATATAGACCTTTGGGAAGAGAGAGCTACAAGAATGGTGAACTGGTAAAGGAGCCTGAGTGGCCAGGCTGGGTGAAAGCCCCCTGGAAGAGTGAGCTAGTGGTGGCAAAGAGCCATGGTGGGAAAGTGACCAGCAGAAGAGTAGCTGGTATGGAGTCAGGTGCCAGAATGGCTGCTGATAGCAGGTCTTATGAATGTGGCCAGATGCTACCAAAGGATAGCCTGGTAAAGGAAATAAGTTTGAAGAACTTTGAAGAAGCTGAGCAGTTCAGAACGCTGGAGAGAGAGAAGAAGCAAAGAGAAAACAGAAAAGAAAGACTGGACTTTGCAGAATGCCACTGATACAGGGTAGTAATGCAGTTAAAAATTGTATTGGCGCCAAAATACCCTGGTGGGTGCAGTCTGAATGAACCATGCAGAGGAAACAGGATGTGGGAAGAGAGAACATATAAAAGAGAAAAGCAAGGAGAGAAAAAAGGAAAGGAAAGAAACAAGAATGGCAGACTGAGAGAACAGGTCCACATGGCCTGGTCAGGGAAAGTCCCCTGGAAGAGTGAGCTGGTGGTGTCAAGGAGCCACATGGTGGGAGAATGGCTGGCAGAGACAGAGCTAAGGTGAAGTCAGATGCCAGAAAGGCAGGCTAGGGGTGGCCAGGAGCTGCTGAGGGCAGGCTTGGTTGATTTGGCCAGATGCTGCCATGGAGCCACAGCAAGGAGGCATATTGGAAAACTGATTTAGAATCAAGAATTGTGGAAGACATTTGAATAGCCTTGGAGAAGCAGAGCAGCACAGAACACTGGAGAAGAAGCTAAGAGAACATGCCAGAGAAAGACAGGAATTTGAAAAGTGCCTGCCTCAGTTTTGAAGGGGCAAATGGATACCATCTTGGATGTGCATCTTTGGAACCTTTGGGATTGAAAAAAGATGAATGGGGTAAGATAACTGGCCACTTGTGGCATTAAGGACTTTCCATTTTCTTGGTTAATTTCCCTTATTAATAAAATCCTGTTGTTTAAATTGCTTTGTAACTTTGGCAACTGCTGTGTACATGGGTGGTGTGAACCTGTGGCTTGTTAGTTAGAGGTTTTTGCTCAATTGACCCAATTTCACTACCTCAGGTTTGGAGGGACAAAGGGGCACCATCTTGGATATGTGTCTTTGGGACCTTTGGGACTAAAAATGGTGACAGGGGTAAGATAACTGGCCACTTGTGGCATTAGGGACTCTTTGTTTTCCTGGTTAATTTTCCTTGTTAATAAAACTCTATTCTTAAATTGCATTTGCCTGATAGCTGCTAGGGCAAGTGGTAAGAATCTCAAAGAATCTGGGCAACAGCACCACATTTTCAAAGCACTGCTTTTTCCCTTTGGCTTGTTGGTTGGCAGTTTCTGCCCTATTTTAACAGTATCATTTTGATGAAATTAAGTAAATCTCTACTCCTAAGATTGTGAAATAGCTTATTTCCTGAATATGTTCAGTCCTCTGACAATACAGAACTTTGCTTCTTTATGAGAAGAAATAGAAATATTAAATTCATTTTATCTCACAGATTTTCCACTAATTAAGTCAAGATTTTCACTGCAAACTAAGTGTTCTGCTTGTATACTGAGCCACCCTGTATTAATACTTCTTTGAAGCCTGAAGAAATTCTCACCTTCTTTAAAAAAAAAATCAGCACCAAAAATAGATCATTTTAATAGAATCAGCTGAATTTTTGCTAACCCTAAAAAAGAAAAGTACTGTCAAATGACTTTTAATTCAAGGTCTACAATTCGGGTAACAAATTGATACAGAGTTACAGGAGATGGGGGACTCAAGAATCAAACCACTAAGCTATATTAATGGGAATCTAATTCTGTGACATCAAACAAGATGGAAAAATTTAAGTGTGTCTGCTCCTTCTGCCTAACTGGAATGGAACATACTAAAAATAGCAAGTCTAAGAAAAGTCAGGCTACTTAATTAATAATAACTGAATTAATAGAAATAGATGTATCAAAAGGACACCAAAAATGTTGACCAACAACAATGCAAATAGTTGAGTAATTCCTAAAATACATTAAATCATATCATAAAGCTTTAATAATTAAAACAATGTGGTAGTGATACATGGATAGTTCAATGAATAAATTAGCATACCCCAAAACTCATTCAATAGGTGGTATCTGAAATCAAAGTGAAAAAGAGGGGTTATTTAATAAATGGTGTTAGATGGGTAAATTTCTGTTAAGAATTTAAGTCAAGCTCACACTCACATCATATGCCAAGACAAATTTCAAATACACAGTAAAGGATTAGATGTGTATGGGACTACAGTAGTTCCCAGGCACATGGTATTTTTAAAATTCTTAATTTTTGAAAATCTCTTAGGTAGAAGCAAGGTGTCTTGTTTAAAGTTGCGTTTCTCTGATTACAGTTTAAACCTTTTTTTCTTTAGATATTTATTGACAACTTGAATTTTCAATTAGTGAAATTTCCTGGTAAAATCTTTCATTCACTTTTTTCCTAGTTAGTGGTTTATCTTTTTCATGAAGATTACTTTAGACATAATAGCTTCTAGGAAACATTTCTGTACTTTGTGACTCAATTATTTCTTCTATGTGATGGCTAGTCTTTTAAATTTTTTTCTCCTGATGTGCACCTCTGGGTGTTTTTTATTTAAATATTTTTAGGGTTAAATTGTCTTTCTTTTCCTTTATATTATTTGCTTCTTGTGTTTTGTTGAAAAGGACTTCCTCATCTCAAGGCCAGTAAGGTATTCTCCCGTATTTTCTTAAGGAAAAGGAAAAAGATAATAATTGTTATTTTTTAAGTAATGAAAGCATAAAAAAAAATGCTGCTGGAAAAACATGAGCTTTTTTTTTAATTTGGAGTGCAAAAAATGACTTAGAAGAAATGATACAATTTAAAATTTATGAATTTGGATTATATAATTTTAAAAAAAACCTCTCTTTTGCTTCCCATAAGCAAAAAGAATTGACCAACTAAGGATAATACTTATGATTTATATCAAAATCTAAACTCCACTATATAACTAGAATGTTGAGAAAGCAAATAAAAAACAAACGACACAATAGATTTATTAATAGACAATTGATAGAAAATTAAATATAGCAGACTGTTAATTACATATGGTAAACACTTTAAAAATAAATTGACTCTATTTTTCACCTAGAGTATTGACAAAATCCCTATCATTTTTAAAATACAATATATTAACAAAACACGGAAAAATAGACATTCTCATTAAACTGGTTGGAGTATTAATTGGCACAGTGCCTATAAATGGAAAATTGGAAGTTTTTTCAATTACAAATATATAAAACCTTTACTCAGCACTTTCACTTGCAAAAATGTATCTTACACACACATATGTGAAAACAAACAATATAATTTATTGTAACACTGTTAGAAAAAAAAAGACTGGAATGGCCCAAACCGTGATCAACAGGGATTTGATTAGAAAAATTGTTGTGTTTCTGTGACACACTATCAATCTGCATTTCTTTTATTATTAGAAGTGACATAGCTTTTTTTTTTTATATACCTGTCTTTTGACCTTTTAAATATCCTCTTTGGTAAATTCAATTTCAACTGGATATGTTGGATATGTAATTTTTTTAACTGAATATGTATTTTGTTTTGTGGGGTTTTTCTGAATTGTATGGAATTTTTTTTATAGCTTGAACATTAATCCCTTATCAGCCATATTTTATGCCAATATTTTCTGCCATTGAAAAAATTAATTTATTTTAAAATAACTCAGATAACAGTTAACTAATGTTATTGGTTTATAGAAACCAATGAAGAGCACATATTTGACTATCTTTCTACCTGTCTCGGATTTGTAAAGTCACCCATTTAGGGCTGTGATAGGGAAGGTGTTTCCTGGAAAAAGTTCTGATACTGTCATTATTATGTGTCAAACAAATGAAGTTTCTTGAGATATTGCAGAATAAGAATTTTAAATTGAAAAATGTTTCCCATAAAGGAAAGGATGATGCAGTTTATAGTAAACTAAAGCAGTGAAAATATTCATGCACTGCACAAATGTCAACTTCAAAATTAATCTGAATATCACTAAGGTTCTGAGAGAACAGAAAAAAAGACAAGTTTACCATCAAAACATCAACTGACAATTTAAAACATAATAGCATGAATTCACAGAAATTTATTATATCCATTTCTTGCAATTCAGAAAAACCATAAGAATATCTTCTAAATCAGTCATTTAATGCATAACACTAGTACATTAGAAAAGTTTTAAAACCAGTCAGCATTATGAGGTTGACTGATATTTTGTCATCAATTTAAAGAAAAATGTCATCTCAGGTGTAATCTTATGTATATAATAAAGAAAAAAACACAGAGTAAGTTTAGACAAATTGGGAATTTTATCACCATAACAGCAGGATGTTACTGCCTATGTAACCACAAGTATTTGAACTCTTCCTTTTGTTATATAAGATGACAAGGGAGGTGCCTGAAAATTGTCTTCTCTGCTCTGGTAAATTAAATAACGTCAGATATCTGAGTGTCGTACTTATCATTATAGAATCTAGATGTTAAGAGTATCAGAAGCTAAAACAGCATTTGTAATAGTGTGAAATGAAGTATGTCAAGATTGATATTTTTCCTGAAAAGATTAATTTTCAGTTACCCTTTTTCTGTTGGTCTAGCTAGTTTATAGTTTCATGTACAGGGAAAGAACCTGACAAACAAGTGTCACTTTAATTAAACAAACCAAAGTTAAAGAAATAAAGAGAGCATTCAACACAGATGAGTGGGAATAAATGTCACTCAGGAAAAATCATATTAGTTAATTCATCTGTAATTTTAAGAGCTGAGACTTTGTTCTCACAAAGAAACATAGATGGTGCCCTTGTTTGATAGCAACAGTGTACTACAACTTTTTCCAGAGCATATTTTCCCCACAGGATGGTGCCAAAGTGAACACAGTTGAAACTCAATAAAGTGAACACAGTTGAAACTCAATGACAGGCAAGAGCATAAAATATCAGGAAAAATGAAGAGAAAATGCACAAGGCTTTTCACTACAGATCTTATGGAATTAAACTTATTTAGTCTTTACTGACTTTTTTTTTTTGTTTTTTGTTTTTTGTTTTTGAGACTAGGTCTCGCTATTTAAGCCCGTGGAACCACAGGCTCTCGTTGCCCGCGGTACCACAGAATCAAGCAATCCCCATCTCAGCTTCGCAGGTAGCTGGGATTACAGGTGTGCGCCACCTCACCCAGCTATTTTTTTGGAACTAGGTCTTGCTATGGGCCCCAGGCAGGATTCGAACCGCGATCCCTAGCCCCGGCTGCTTCAAAGGCTGAAGCTTACAGGCATGAGTCACCGTGCCCGGCTCTTCACTGACTCTAAACTTTGGTATTTTTTATATATGAAACAGTGTCTTTTTTATGGAAGTAATGTTGGTTTCATCATTTGTTTGGGAAGTATGGCTACCACCCCAACTCAGGTGTTTATAGCAGTGTTCTTTACAAATAACCATGATTTGTAAATGACCTAAATGCCCAATGACAGTTGAATGGCTCAATATCCTGTTATACCAACTGGATCAAGATCAAATAGTATATGCACAGTAGAAGACTGCCAAGTCATCAAAGAAGCTGAAGTCATGCCATTTGTGGTAACAGAATAAAACTGCAAGGGATGATGCTAAGTGAAGTTGCCAAAAGGAAAAAGATTTGTAAGTATCTTCATTGCAGTAGGTGCAAGGAAAACAGGAATTGTCTGTCCTGCATGACTGCTTAGTTCATCTACTTCTCCACAGAGGTTCTTACCTTGAGGGCACTGTGGCCCCCAAGCAGGTTTGTAAGACTGGAAATTGGCTTGAACAAAGTCAGAAAATGGGGTTGGCCCTGGAAGTGTCATAGATACTAATCTTACCACAACACTATCAGATATTTTTTTTCGTTTGTTGAAAGAAATTAAAAATCTGTATCATAATTCTGATACATTAATCTTGAAAAGTTGTGAACAGCCTTTAGGAAACTAATTTGCAACCTATGAGCTTTACCATTAATAATTAATGCTGATTAGTTAATTAACATTGATTAGTATAGTTAGTAAATATAATTATAATTATTAACCTACATAAAAGTCCCTGTGTGACAGAGATTTACATATATATCCTTATTTCATCATCATACCAATCACCAGAGCTAAGTTCTATTTTATCCTCATCTTTTAAGATTAGTAAACTGAGGCAAACTTACATCTGTGCATTGCCCAAGGTCAAGTATCTGGTAAATGACAAAGGTACAACTTGAACCTAGGAAGTTTGTTTGTTCAGAGTTCACACATTCTTGAGGCCAAGATTAAGATTTGAGGCCAAGATTGAGGCCAAGAAATTCAGAGTTCTCACATTGAAACACTACAAAAGTACTCTTAAGAAAATTTCCTATTCGAAGATCTGATCATAAATATTTCATTAATTATAAAAGTAAATTAACTATTCCTGGCACTAGAGTGATTTATTTTCATGTAATAATCTTTTTCCCTATAGTCATTTATTTAATTTGTAGAAATTCATGTACCATCGCTATTTCTAACAGGCCCAATTTAGAAGCAGAATTATTTTGGAAAATTTAAGATTATTGTTTATTGAATATTTTCTAAGGGTAAAGTCATTTTGAAAAAAAATTTCCATATTTTACGTACCACTTCCCATTTTGCTTTTTATTAACTTTTCATTGTGAAATACTGAACTGAAACTAGTAACCAATCAAAATGACTGTAAGTTTTACTTGAAGATTAAACTCAGACTTTGAAATATCTTTTTTCAAAGCTAGTAATTCCCTTATATTATGCTTGAACGCTTCAAAAATTTATGCTTTGTTAACTTATTTTATATTTGCATTGGGATTTGTGACTATGATTAATTAAAATGTAAAGTGCTAAAGTGTTAGAGAATATGTATTGATTGTGTAAAAAATACAGAAATTTGTCTACCATGTGAACCTCAGAATGTATGGAAGAACTTTCAGCTTTTTATTATTATTTTTAAAGAGACAAGGTCTTACTATGTTGCCCAGGGTTGTCTCAAACTCGTGAACTCAAGTGATCTCCAGCCTCAGCCTCCCAGATAGCTGGGATTATAGGCATGCACCTCTGCATCTGTCTCCATTCTTTCCTCTTATTTCAGTTTCACTTTGCAAAATGGCTGATCAGTTTAGCACTTCAAGACATTAAGTCAAACTTTAAATTCTAAAATTTGTCCTACCAACATAATTCTAGATGTTTTAATTTCCAATTTGTTAAAATGTAGAACATCATCTCAGAGATGCTACTACTTATTTTTGACAATGTAACAAAATTCTACATATAAACTATATATAAACACAATGTCAGGTATATGTTTATAATACATATAAATAGGTATGTTTATATATATTATATATAATATATATATTTATATAATATAATATAATATATGACAATGCCCATTATTATTTTACTTGTCAAAGTAAGCTTATGCCAAATATTTTCATCATCATTTATTTACTTAAAATGTCCAAAAACTCAAAACAAAATGTCAACATTTTGTGTGTTTATTCCTTGGGATAGTAGACACATACAGAAACTTTTATACAAATTTTATACAAAGTAAATAAATTATTACACTAAAAGTAGCAAAATTTCCTTCTAGAAAAACAAACTAATAGCTGGACATATGTTAGCATTCATAGAAAAGGAAAACACAACCTCCATTCTGCTCAAAAATATGTTGTCTTCTACAAAATACATTGATCCTTCAGGAAACCAAACATCAGGCATTTTATTAAATTTTCAGTTGAAAGTGAAATTAGACTAAAGCAGAAGACAATAGTTTCAGTCTGGTATAGATAAGAAAACAGTACTCTACCAAACAGTAAACCTCCCTTCACAGTTAACTTCTAATATTCAAGAAGATGGTGTCAGTAGCTATAGCTACAGTAATTATAGTAGAAAGTACTTACTGTGTCCTAACTATGTATTATAAACATTGTAAGTTTTTCTCAATTTGTAATATAAAGTAGTAAACAGAATTAGAGAAATAATGACTGGCCATTGACTATCATTGTCAAAAGTCTTCAGTCCTTTGTAAAAACAGGATGAATCTGAGTGATTGCAATTGTTTGCTTTATACTAGTGAGAAACATTGGTTCTCATGAGAAGACAAATCTGCTGAGCTTTACTGTCAAAAAAAATTAACCGGTGTCATTGACAATTACAATTAAAAATACTATGAAGATTAGAACTAAAAATGACAACAGCAACTTTAATGTGGTCAAAGGGGGTGAAAGGGCATAGCCAAACTGGATGTATGTTCATCATTAGCTAACACTTGGAAAGGTTTCATACAAAATAGTGATTTAAAGAGAACATAAACACACCACAGGTAATTAATTTATTTCAACACCTTTAAGACACCAGAGTTACATTGTCACACTGGAAAGAAAAACACTGTGCCACCTCCCAGGTCTAGGACTATGCAATTGAATGTATTAAGCATGTGTTATGACTAAGATAGTGCAGGCCCTGCTAGTGATTAAAAAAAAAAAAAATTACAGTTAAGATATGTTAACTGAGTGAAATTTCAAACTTTTTTTGGCTCAAGCTTTCACTAGAAAACCTAAGAAGAATTCTCTTCAATAAAACTTTTGAATATATATAGCCAATTTAAAAATAAAAAAAAAAACTTTCCTTCACCACAAGCATATGCTGTGGTGACAGCAAGAAATTTTTACAGAGGCATTGATAGTGACTTCTGTAAAAGTTCCCACACCCTCTTCAGCTTTTATGTATATTCAGCTTTATTGAGATGATGTGATACACAAATATAATGCAGAATTTTTGCGTTAAGATTATAATTAGTACTTTACCTCACGTAGTTATTATTTTGTTATTACTATTGTGGGAATATTAAAACTTGATTCTCATAGCAATTTTCAAGTATATTATGCTTTATCACTAACTAGTCACTACATTATATGTTAGGTTCCCAGAACTTATTCATAACTGGATGTTTGTAGCATTTGATGAACATCTTGTCATCTCCAACCCTCAGTCCCTGGTAATCAGCATTCTGCTTTCTATGAGAGCAAAATGAGTTTAATATTTTTAGATTCCACATATTGGTGAAATTATGCAACATTTATATTTCTCTTTCTGACTTCTCACTTCAGATAATGCCTTGAAGATCTATCCATATTGTCGCAAGTAGCAAGATTTCTTTCTTTTTTTAATGACTGAAAAATATTTCCATATAATCACACTCATGCACACTTAGGTTGTTTACAGTTCTTGGTTATTATATAATACTATGATAAACACAGGTGTGCCTGTAAAAGATAGTGTTTTTCTTTTCAAATATACCCAGCATTGGGACCGCTGAATCCTATGGTAGCTCAATTTATAAAGAAACTTCATACTGTCTTTTATAGTTGCCTTATCTATTTAAAATATTCACTGTAAGTTATCGTGCATACTGAAAATTGGTACAGACTATCTTAAACTTTCATTTCAAGTTCTTTGGTAAACCTCAGAAAATTCACAGAAGTAAGCTACTTGTTTGTGGTTTGTGCTTTTCCTCATTGGTCTACACTAATTTCAGGGTTGACTATTTAGCTTCCAATGACATCAGCATTCCCCATCATATCTATAAACTTCACTCATGTATCCCCGTCTCTCAATGATATAGTTGTAAAGAAAGACACTAAAATTCCCTCCTGAAGGAATGATGCTTCACTAGGTCCAATATTTTTTTAAGAAACCTTTCTTGCACAGTCCATGCAAGGTGTGTGGGTATTGAGGTGGAAAGGGAGAGGGGGAATGTATATAAGAAGCAGGTCCTTGACCCTTCCGTAGGAAGGGTCAATATTTAAGTTCCATCTATTTAAGCCTCTGTCACTATTTAAGCTCCATCTATTCCTTATCAATCATATGTTTATCATTTGCTTCTCCTAATCTAGATTTCTGGCTCACCCAAGGTTCCAAATCCTCTTAATTTTTCTTACAATAAGTAAAAGTGATTCCCTCAAGTGCAACTATGAATGCATGTTAAATTCTGAATGTTTCTTGTTAACATAAAGCTTGAAGGAGTATTATTAAACCCAAATGCATACTGACAATTGAAAATAGTTCCCTTTCTTGGAATTTTCATTCCCTCCTTCACCCCATGCATTTTCAGTCTGTAGAAAACTGGGTATTTTTATGGAGGTAAAATCTAAATATTCTAGTCACCCCTAATACCACCTCCTCTAACCTGGCTGTCACAAGCACTTTGAAGAGGTCATTAAAAACAGTTAATTTTTTAGAACCTGGAATGCTTTTCTTCCAGTTTAGCTGGAACCATGGAGATACAGTAAGCAGCACTGGGCAGGAAATCAGGCTTAGCTAGGTAACACAGAGGTCTTAGATAAAGCAAATAAACTAGGGCTTTGTGAGGTGACAAAAAGGAAATGAGCAATGTCACACTCTAAGCCCAAAAACCAGGCAATCTAGTGAGCAGGAAGCAAAGCCACGAGACCAATGACCCCCAATGGTGAGAATATACTGAATTGGTAATCAGGAGGAAGATAAAGTTAGGTTGTGTCCTTTTAACCACTTTAATATTTCTAATTGCCACAGTGAATATAGCGTATGACTTGTTTAAACTCTTTTTAAAAATAACATGAATCTTATTTTTTATATGAACAGAGAAATCTATGGTTTGTTGTTAACAGTGCTGTTTATTTTGGAAGTAGAAAAATAAAAAAATAAATTAAAGATTTACCATCATGACTATCATCTCTTTATGACTTAAGGAAAAAGTCAAGACTTTAAAGTTGATCACAAATCATATTAGCTGAAACAAGCCACAAAGAAAAAGGCAGAAACCAAATGGTTTCACTAATATATGGGATATAGTGAAAAAAAAAATAAAATAAATAAAAGCCTTGAAGAAAGTCAAAACAAACGAAGCACCAAAATGAAGCGCACAACTATGAACAGGAGGGAAAGGGGGGGAAGGAAGGGGAGGGAGGGGGGGAGGCAAACCCTTGAGATTACAAAGTTGTGAAATTTATATATAAATAAAGAAAAAGGGAAAAAAAAATAAAGTTGATCACTTCCCCCCACCCCCATTTTCAAAATACAGAAGACCTTTGTAGATAGTAAGGACCATGAGGAAGCTTTGAACCACAATGCTTCTTGAACATTTAATAGTATCTAAACAATAAATTACATCTAATCCAAATACTGAGGATATTGTGTTCTGAATTATGAGAAAAGAGAAGATATAATTTATAAACCACTTAAAGCTAAATTACATAATAAATATTCTGGGTATTTGGAAAAAGATAGTTCTGTGGATTTTTGAATTAAAGACTGTCCCTAGTTTCATGAGGGAGACAGAAAAATGTAAATAGAGTATAATACTGAAAGGATAGTAGCCAAGAACTGACATCTTCAATCTTCAGAAGTAACTGAACCAAAGGTGGAGGGGGGGGGAGCAAATAATACAGTGTATATAGATAAATAGAAAGATAATGAATGATAGTATGATATTAATCTGGGCAAAGTAGACTATCTAAATTAGGTAGCAATGAAAAATCAGTCTACATAGATCACCTCACCCTATATTTGTAGACTTAACCAAGCAACTTGAAATTGATAGGTCAATAGGATATCAACCTTTTTACAATGAAGATGACAAAATAGAAGGGATGTTTCAGAACATTATGCAGGTTAGGCTTGGGTAAGGATGATTTATTTATATTAGCCCTAAAACAAAATGCATAATTCAGACATAGTATTCTAAGAATTTGATCATAGTGGAATATTTGAAAAGGAAAAAATAAAAGACCAAATTTGACAACATTGGAAAAGAAGGAAACCCAAGTTCTTGATAGACCAGAAAAATAAAGTAACCTATCAAATATAACTCCAACAACCCTTCATAACTGGAAATATTATAGAATATCACTAGAAAGGATGGGGCAGATTAGGAAACAAAACCTTGGGTGAGCGGCGTAGGTATGGAGTTGAGTCTAATTTACTTTTCAGATTTGCTATATAATTGAAAGCAGTAATTGACACTCAGTGTAGCCCTTAGCTGGTATTAAAAGGAGAAATATTTTTCTAGAACATAGACTGTTATATGAAACAAACCCAAAATTAAATGTAAAAATTGTGATAAAGAACAACAATACTTCTAAGTTACTGTTAAAATTGAAAATAAAGAATGCCACAGGAAGTGGGGACAGTGCATTAAAATGTTACAATTGAAGGCAGGATGTTGAATCTTGAGTTATGAGTTGAGAGATTAAAGATAAAGAAGGAGGAATTGAAGTGGAGCAAGCCAAAATTGCAATCAGCTGAGCTATCAGAATTTGCTGTGGCTGGGGATGCTACAGAAGTAAAAGTGATACTAAGTGACAAGAACATGCAATAGGAAAAAGTCTGCATTAAAGAGTAATTTGCAATATAGAAGCCTACAATTTCTAACTAGTGAGTAAACTAGAGACAACCTGGCAGTGCCATTTCTCCTGCTTTCCGACAACATGGTACTCTTATAGCTGTTGCTCTGATCCTTTTCTCTGTAGTGGTGGAGACCTTGTCAACACTTTCAAAAACACTAATGATGGTAATAAACACATTTCCTTGGAAAATAACACTTATTTAAACTGCTATAGGAATTTTTCAGTTTAAATAAACTATATATTCAGTTAGACTCTGCTTTGCATCTTATACACTTGGGAGAGGAAGGGTAAAAAAGTGCCAGAGAATGAAAGTAATTAAATAGTAATAATAATAACTCTTCAAATCAGAGCAGAAATAAGAGTCTGGTGGAAAGTAAAGGGACTAAGCAATTAATCAGTGAGGATGATGAGTTCTGCAGATCATGGGATGAATCTTTAATACTATTATCAAAACTTGACAACAGCTACCAAATATGTGATCTTCACCAGAATTTACTAATTAACTTCTTAAGTATTGTGGAGTATATCACAATGTAGATGTTAGAAAGTACCTGAGTTCAGATGCTGCCTTCTCTACTTAGCACTTCAAAAACAAGAATGTTATTTGATTGCCCTTTCATTGTCTTGTGTGTGCAACAGATGTAATAGTATGGTCAGTCCTTAGGATCAAGGTACTATTAGCAAGTCACTAAGCTCACTGACATAAAGCAAGAGTTTATTAAGCATAAAATTATTATTAAGAAAATTCCTTTCTGTCTGCTTTAAAAAACTATTGATAAATCTCATCTCAATTTAGAATACTCCTGAAATAAGAGTGATGTGTGATGCCACACTCTTTGGTTTTCTTTAGATGATCTTTGAGAAAGATTATCCATCATGGATATTTTAGGTTCTTTGCAATTTCAACTCTTACCCTTAGTGACACATTTTAAACCCAGTAGACATTTATATTTCCTTATATATTACTAGTATTCCCTTCATACTATGAGTTGTTTGCCATATAGTTCACAGTAATGAGCACTTATCTTGTTTCAGAAACCAAAGCAGTGATATGGTTTCACATATGATCTCTTTGCATGCTCTCAAAACAAGTCATCCATTGGGGGCCCAGTGAACTCTGGTGGAGAATGATGTGTATTTTCATGATGAAGAGTGTGGTGTGGCAACAAACATTAAAAAAGGTGTGAATCTATACCCTTAACTCATACCGCTGTAAACCAGTGCTACCTCATTTAAAAATATACTTTTTCATTTAAAAATTCAAGTTACTAGTTTTGAGAACATAATTAAAAACTATGTAAGTAACATTGCAACAGATTATATAGATCTCTTTCATTATCAAGATACCAATTTACCTATTCAGATGTTTATAAAGTTTATGGAATTTTAAATTATAGCACCATAATACCCACAAATAGATCATTGCAATCCTAAACAAGCAGTTATATTCTATTGGCAAGGAATTTTGCAAGTGTAGAAATTCAAACTACATAGATCCATAATTTAAGAAAGATGAAGACATTTATCAGTGCCCTCTTTCACCATTGTAACACTGTACTGTTGTTTGTATATACAATTACCACCCACTAACAACTGGAAGAGCCCTTTCAGTTGTTGCAAAGAAAGTATTCAGTTGCAGAAGAATTGAAATGCGAAGAATTTTCAGAGTATTTGAATAAGTTGTAGGAACAAGAAAATGTGGAATGGATAGGTTGTGTTATATTTCCTTACTAATTCCTGTCACTCACATTACCAAAGAATTCCCTCCAACCTAATCCCAAACCATATCCTGACCTTTAACAACTAGCAGTACTGAAAAGTTAACCTTCAACGTTTTGCAATTTTTTTCTTTAAACACTTCCTCTGGAAAACACATAGCTCAAAGTGCTAAAATTGTCTCCTATAATAACCGCAACAGGATCGTAACAAACCCACTTTTAAAAACCAAATAAAGCCTTCCGTGGGGGTGGTTCGCCACTTCCCCTTTTTTAACATGCAGGAACTAATTTAACTGAGAAGATAAAAGCAAGAGCTGCCTACAGCTGTACAAGGAAACTAGATCCTAGAACATAAAATGCCTGAGTGTCAGGGTGGTCCTGACATTTGGGGGGGGGGGAGAGTCTTCCCTCACTTGGAATGTCACAAATGGAAAACGAGAAGAAATAAGACCTGAGTGTTTGATTTATGTTTGATTTGAAGTAGACATAAAATGGTAGAAAAAGTACACAAAATAAATTTCAACTATAGCTATTTATGTATTTCACAATTATAGACCTGTAATACTAATATAAAGACATGAAGAATTCAAACTAAGATGAAAGGTTAAAAGTTATTATAATCATTTTCCAATACATACATATGTCTAATCATTATTTCATACACTTCAAACTTTTACAATGTTATTTGTCAATTATATCTTTTTTAAAAGTGGAAAAGGTTTATACTAAAAAAAAAAGAAAAAGAAAAAAAGGTTACTATCAAACTACTAGAAATATCAGCAGAGTAAAGGACAAGGAGTGCTCTCTTGTGTCTGATTATCAAACTCCTTTCATAGAACTCCTGCAAGATCATCTATTTGCTACATAAACACTTTTCTCTTTCAGAAAAATCATTACTTGATTCTATCCTAAATGGTTTCAATGTGCACATAGAATGTAGCATTCTCACTAATAATCCCATAAAAATGTACTGAATGTAGTAGTCAGTTATAACTTCTGAATTTCATTTTGCTGTTCAATTTACTCATTATCTACTTGATAGCATATTGGTGAGAAATATTGTGTGGTTACAGAGAAATTATAAACTAATAGTGTGGGCTACAGTCTCATTAATTTAACAGATACATTTTCTAACAGTATCCTCATGTGATGAATTTTATGCCATTTTAATGCAATGACAAGAGTGTTGGCAAATACAAATACATAAAGCACAGATTCTGGTTAAACTTCCGTTGTTGTTACTGACAACATTTATTGAACAATTTGTCTTTAAAGATATATCTCACCCATTTTCCTACCAACTTTTCCTTTTAAAAATAATTTTAAGAGGCAAAGGAAGTAAATTCTATTACTCTTTTTAAAAAGGGGTGGGACTTGGCATTTCTATTCCTTAGGTATCTACCCAAAGAATGCAAAATCAGAAATCCAAAGGGATATATGTAAACCCATGTTCATTGCAGCACAACTTACACTAGTCAAGTTATGGAAACAACTTAAGTGGCCAACCAGAGAAGTGGATTAAGATGATGTGGTATATATAAACAGAACACTACTCAACTATAAAAACATCAAAAGAACTCTCACCATTTGCAGCAATGTGGATGGAACTGGAGCAGACTCTATTAAGTGAAATAAGTCAGAAAGAAAAGGACCAGTAGGGATATTTCACTTCTGTGTATAACATCAAAAAATAAAGAAAGTGACAAAAATAAACCAATACAAACTCTATAAATATGACTGCAGAGTTCATATTACTAGTGATTGTGGTTGGAAGGGTGAGAACAAAGTAAGTAAAGAAGTCCATTGATCTATGATACAATTGTATGGTATGTAATACCATACATTGTTGGTGGGTGAGGTATAGTAACATATATAGAAAGAAGTGTGAATCTATCCCCTTAAAACATAAGCAGTGCTGTTATTTCAATTAAAAATAAAAATAAGATACAAGCACAAACAAATAGAAAAACATGGTTAAATTTTTTTCAGTGAAGTTTACATATTTGAATACAATTCAGCAACAATTTTACTTCGTTATTGTCACATACTATCTTTGAAAAGTGAAACTTGAGGACCAAATGAGGAGAGAAAGTTTGGTTACATGAGACTTCATAGGTGCTAGGCAGAAATAAGAAGAAAATGAAGTACATAATCATCATCCCCTTTATGAAAAGTGCTATATGTATCTAGTTATCCCCAGTACCCCCAGTTTTGACTTCTTAGAACATATCAATGTAATATGTCAATATATTTGTTTTCTGCTTTTATACAGTTTTTTTTTTACAATAATAGATTCCATCATTAAATTGTTTACTACCTATACATTTTATTCCTCCTTTCATTACTCTCTGGAACAATGTTTGCCTTTTAATAGGCAAACAGGTATCTTAAATAATTTCTTATCCTAAGGGTTTTGAAATCTCTCAAATTGTGTCAACTGTCTATCTTACTGAAATATTCATTTGCCTAAAGAGATATGACTTGTCTAAATAGTTTTAAACAAGCTCAAATTGGAAAAGCAACAGCAACAATGAAGAGGTTGTTTTACACAGTTAACTAATAACTTCAATCCTCCCATACACTACTCCCACCATTTAAAGCATGACAAGTTAACATTTTTATTATCTCTAGAGTTGGCACTATGGATAACAATGCCAATGGGAAAAATGAAGCAATTCTTTTTCCCCCAGCCTCAACCTTTCCTCATTGCTAAAGGGAGACTTTTGAGAAAGCAAAGAACTGTCAACTTAAACTCCTTATACTAGAGAAGGAGTTAGCCATTATAATATAATATATGCTGTTTCTCTCTTATTTCTGTATGCTCTAACTTGAAAAAAAAAAACCTCTGTGTCACATACAAAAATAGGTTTTCTGGATTTTCGAAATTCCCACGAAGTCTCAGTCCCCCCTCCCTTGCCATAATCACAGCTTTGCCAGCATACACTGTAGAGCCTCCTATCTGGAGAGGAACCCCTTAATGACACAGGCACAGTCGAAAATACTTTGCACTTCAGGACTTGCTTTCTTATTGTTCTGGAAACATACAATTGACATGTTAATAAGTCCCACCGAGGGGGTAACTTGTATGACATGTACAGGGGTGATGTGGACAGATGTATGGTCAATGTGAGCAGGTGTGTGGATGACCTGAGCAACTGTACTAGATAATGGAAAGAGATGTCTTCTATAATGAAAAGCATCAGCCCTGCCACCCCAACTAAAAACGAATGTTCTAACGATGACATAATGAACTGTGCGCCCAGTTGAGTTACCAGCTGATAGCATACTTGAGTGCGTGAAACACAATCAATTACAACCAGGAGTAAAGCGGTAAAATAACCCTAGCCCTTAATTGCCAATTCAATAAGATAAATCAATAGTTGTTTGAGTGTTCTACTGCTGAAATTCTTTCTTCTGTATTTTCTTCTATATCAAGTTTTAAGTCTGAATTTTCCTCAGAATTGTTTTGTGATCATTTTATACATTCATAGGGAAATGAGTTAATCAAGTTTTTGTGTACCACTAACCTCTGTGGCTATCACCTGTGGCCTTGATTGTGTTAACAATCTGGCCTGCATGTGTTTGTCACACAATAGTCACTAGCTAGTGATTCTATTGAAGAGCTCTCTTTATTCCCGATCGCCTTTATGAGATTTGCATCTGCTTGCTGCTTTTGACTGCCCATCAAGTATCTCATTCAACAATTTTTCAATTGTTTGTTTTGAAGTTGTCACATAGTTTCTCTATTTCTGTCTTCTTTATGTTTACCCTGGGACTTCTGTCCCTCTCATTTAGCTTTTCCATTCTGTTTGGAGATGTTTCTTGTTTCCTAGGCATGCATGTTGCCTTGTTCCTTGCTATTTATGTGTGTTTGTGGTAAGGGCAATGGCAGTTTCTTTATTCCCTTGCTAGTTTACCTTGGTGTGAGGGGGCAGCGGGTGATCTAGGGTTTAATGCTGTATCTCAGGATGAGTAAGGTCTTTACTTACCTCTATATATTGTTTTCATCTGTTGTAAGCTGTTTCCTATGCTTAGGCTGTCTTCCAGCTTTACCTCCCTGTACTACCAACCTCACATTCTAAGAATAATCTGCACTTGGCTCAGAGGTGGCATTGTGTGCTTAGTGGGTTCATTTGACCACCTCAGCTGCTGCTTCTACAGGATCAAGAAGTATATACCTCTTGGTTTGCCTTCCCAGAGGATGTGTGAGTTAGCACTAAAGTTCTTCTTACTGCTATAAGGCTTTTTCTTTGAAGGGGGTTGGGAAGGAATCCTACCTGGAGGGGAAGCAGAGAGCTCTCAGTGGCAGTATTCTGAGCTCCCCTGCCTGGGGATGAGTCCAGGCCCTCACTGGTATCAGGAAATCCCCCCCCCACCCATGCATAGAATATCACTATATTTGAATTTCTCTCAACATGTCTTGGAACATCAGCCCCCAGCCCAGATATGTCCCCCCTCACCTACTATTCTTTCCCCTCAGAGGTCACAACCTTAGTTCTTGATCTCCCTGGAGAAATTTTGAGGCTGTCTCGCTGTTTTGGAGTGTATGGATTTTGGTAAGAGCTCAAATCAGTCTTTCTTTACAGTTTAAAAAAAGGGGGGGAGGAGATTTCAGTCTTTCTATTCCACCATGTTGTGGGTAGAGTCAAAAGTTGTTTTAAGTCATTAAACTTTGGTTCATTTATAACTCAGTAAAAATTTGCTGATGCACCAACTCCATAAAAAGGGAAATAGAAATTTTTAAGGAAAAATTTCATCTCCTGGTATGGATTTGGACTTTGCTATATCTGAAAGTAATACCTGGTTTTCAAAGAGGTACATATGTTTGCTTTAATATGGTATACTTTACTAAATGTGTCTGCATTGTACATTGATTCAGTTGCACAAAGGACAAAAAAAAATCAAAGATAATAAAGACTTGGGTTTCAACTGTGTCTCTGATCTTCCTAGGGACCCTGGAAGCTCTTTTCCAGACTGACAGTTGTAAAGAGAAGAAAGTAGGCATTGCAGAGTATCCCTGTAAGTGGAATGACACAAATCATGAGACAGGTGGCAGAAGATTCTAGAGAGGGGCCAGAATTCGAGGGAAGTACAATCAGTAAGGATGTGGGAAATTCTCAGACTACCTAGGGAAGGACCTAGATTACTGAGGTAACTTCTGTTATTTTGGGGGAAGGTCCAATTTACAAAGTTCTTAAATATTTTATTTCCTATTCTACCTTATAATTCCCCTTCGGAATGGTTCTAAATACAATAAGACATTGTGTAGATTTCCCTAACCTATTGGAAAAACTGTAAGTAGCAACTGAGAAATAATGCTTAGCTCAAAGAAGCCAAAGAGAGGTAGCTGGACTGACTCTCCACCCCTCCTGCACAATAATTTGCAGGAATCTAACTTCTGAAGGAAGGTGTCAGGGATATATCTGGGTTTCAATACCCAGCAACAAATAAAATTTATTGAAATTCAGAATTATTCCAAAGATGCTAGATATACAAAAACCTCTTTAAGCAGTACCAATTGCTAAACCATACCAACTACATCTTTTCTCCTAAAATAATCAATGTGGAATGATCCCTGTTTGCAACGTGGAGATTAATGAAAATCCAGTGTTAGACCAGAATGTTACTAAGTCCATCATCTTTTGATTTACCTTAAATATATAACCTTAAATAATGACACTTTCTTCTGAACTACTGTTTTCTTGTATTTTAGGTTTCTCTGAACACATGTTGCCTTCTGATTACTCTTTTGCAAAGCATTCAAGAGTTGTATGCTATTCATTTAGGACTACCTCTAGCACCAGAATTACACATTAGTTTGAATAGTTCATCAATATATTTCTAATATTTAAATAAAGATAAGTGAATGAATTACTAAATATTTACAATATCAACAAATACCCAAATAAATTGAATTCAATAAATGAGTAAAATTTTTCCTCAAAGTGTGTAAAGAACTATTGAGGGATCCTAAAGATAGTGAGTAAAACTAGGGAGAGAATAAGACCAGTGGTTGCTTGCTAAAACAATTCTCTAGTAGTACCCTTCATCAGATTCCATTAGCTCAGAGAAGAATCACACAGATACCTAGCTTAATAATGTATAGATTTATGAACTTCATTTACCTTAGTAAGGAAAAACACCAACCTTGAAAAGCAATAATTTAAAAATATCACCTCAATGTTAATTAAAAGACATTTATGTATATTTAATTTCAACACTAAATTTAACATTTCCAAGACAAAATGGAGCCAGTTTTTCACTACACTGCAAAACAATCTAGGCTATTTGAAAAGGATAAGAAAAGTCATTTTCTCATAGATGTCAATTTACTTCATGAGAAATGTGACACTTTAATTCTCACCTTTCCTCATCCTTGGACATTCTTTCTGCTTTCTTCTTAATGCTTTGGGGGAAAATTCAAGCAGATCACAAGATTATTAGGAAGGGTTCCAAAAATTTACAACTCTGAACAAGATAGGAAGAAAATCTCAATATGTAAGAATTGAATTAAGCCTTAAAAATACATACATAGCAGTCATTTCAACTCTTCTACAATAAAGACAAGTTTATTTATCTCTTTCAAACAATCCCTATACAATCCTGTATATTACAGGAACTGGTTGTTGCTTAACCATCCCCTACCTCTGAAATTACAACCTACAAACCATCTGATTTTGTCCAAATAAGACAAATTGAAGGACCTAGGCCCTTGCCTTTGACATTCATTTGAGAAATGACTTGGACACCTTCACAAATGTATAGACTTTTCTAAAATGACAGAAGGCAGAGTTAAATGGGTACAATTTCAAAGTTGAACAAAAAAGATTAAATGTTCAAAGCACAGACTGAACATCTAAAGAGGTTTCATGGTAAGTCCCCTCTGAAAATTCTGTCCTTGCGAGGTCACCCTCTTCTCATCATACATTTATATTTTCATTTCATTCTTGTCACTTTCATAGAGCACTCTGAAACTCTCTCCTGTTGTGGTTGTACATTAACACTAGGTCTCTAACAGCAGAAACCACTTTCCCCCCTTCTCTTAAACTTGAGCACAATCTGAATAAGTTAATTTTATTTCCCTCCTGTTGTGGAAGTTCATTCCAACTGTCTCTAAACAGATTTCTAAGTTTTTTCTCCTATATTTAGACATGAACAGTTCATCCAAAAATATGTTTGAAAATTATTTCCACAAGTGCCTTAAAAAAACCTTTAACATTTCACTGTGACTATAATTTGTTGGAAAAGCAGACTACACAAATTTGCATATACACTGAAGAATTATGTAATCTGAAAATTCTATTTACTAGTACATTACACCACATTGCTCTTGCTCAAACTTCAGTGTAGCCTTTCATAAAATGCTCAATTTCTCTGAATAATATCGTTTAGAAAATAGATTTTAAATTGTATTACCAACCACAATATAGCAACTAGTGTTTTGATATTGAAATAGAGACCACACTTTCTCCTAAAAATTGATTAATAAAATTAAAGTCTTGGTGAAAGAGAAAATAAGCAAGCAAAAAAAAAAAAAACTATAGTAAGGGAGAGAAAAATTTTTAAATCTCTCCTGGTTTAATGGCATAAGAATGGTACTGAATTTCCCACTGAGGCTTCCCTGGAAGTTAGTAAAACAAGGGAACAGTAACTTTATGTACTAAAATATTTTATATTTATATCTTTGAAATAAAAAATAGAGGCCATGTGGAAAGAAACTATATCTTTGACCCATCAGAATGCCACAGATTGCCTCACCTATATTAACAGTATTTATTGAGCACATCAAACACTTGGAATTGTATTAATAGATATCTATTAAAGAGAATATCATTTCAGAATGGATTATGACAAACAAATTCCAGTTACCTGGTGTGAATTATTTTCCACAGGAAAATCATATAGAAAAGCTGTAGATATTCAAAGTCAATAGCATCATTTTTCACAAAGGTGTACTGAAAAGTCAGGTCTTAAAATAAGATATATGTCCTTGTAGTTTAAGAAGTAGGAAAAAAAGAATTAAATTTTAAAATTGTTTTTGGTAATAGCATTTACAACAGCTGAATTTCCAATAAAAGCAGTAGAATTTATGTAGAGTTCCCTGAATGTCATTTAGTGGAGCCATTGTATATGATACATGGCCTTCAGACTTGTTTTTAAGTATGAATCACGTAAAAATGAAAACGAAAAAGACTAGCTCTGATCCCTAGAGCTACCCCCACGTCTAGTAATCTTTCAATTTTAGTCTCTATATATCCTTGAAATAAAACTTCTAAATAAAATCTCACCAGAACAGAAGGCGAAAGGGAAAGGATGAAGGCAAAATGAGAATTATTAGCCACCTTGTTTGTCACTGTATCAGGTGACTAAACATCACCAGGAAAAATCTAACCAACCCCAACCACAATTTCTTGCCCACAACTCTGCCCCACTCGAGTTAATCATACTCAGTTTCTTTATTTCTATAATCCTCCTCTCTGGCCTCAGTACCTTTTCTGAACAGGTGTCTTTTCCCTTGTTCTCTTATGTTTATATCTTATGGAAACATCTCTGTTCTCTGCATTTAAATTTTCTGGAGACATCAATACCATCTATAGCTTGAATAAATCTCATGAATCACTTAAATCACTGCTTCCCAATTGTTTTTACAACACAACTTTGAAGTAAATTTTTTAATATCTCAAATAACTTTAGCATTATAATTTTCTAAATCCTCAAGACTGCTTATGTCATTGGAGAAAACTAGCCTGAAAGTTCTGGCAATTCTGCATGTTCTGCCCTTAAAGAACTAAAGAGAACTTTATCTCAGCACATCAGTGTGCTGTAGCTACAGAAGGCAGTGTGCAGTTGTGGGAGGGAAAATCTAGTGGGATCTGTCTCACCCCAGTTTTTATTACACACACAAATGTCTTATTTTCAAGTTCTCCTAACCATGTTCTGACCTTAGGCTTAGAAAAATATATTTAACTGTGAATCTTTTCAGCTCTTGAACCTAAGTTCTTAGGTACCCTGGAGAAAGACCAGTTACAGGGACTGTTACCAAGAAAGCTGTATGGTCTCTTCAGGTTGACTCTCAATGCTATCTGGCCATCCTGTGGTGGGCTTTACAGTAACTCTCCAATTTCTCATGATGGCATTTTAAGCCTGCCGCATTCTCTGAATAATTTCAATATTAAGTCCCCAAAGACTCTTTGACACCCCTGATAGAGAAATACAGGTTATCAGAAATTTTCAACTTCTTACTCTTCCTTTGCCACAATTGTACCAAAGTCTGGACTTCCATTCTTCTTGGTTTTCAGGGGAGAGATACTGATTCTAGGGTTTTTTTTTCTCCTATCCTCGCTGTGTCCCACTTATTCTGAATTTCTCAAGGATGCTGTCCTATAAATTATCCACTTCCTTTCCTATATTTAAACTCATCCTGTCTCTGACTTTTTCTTAAAGTTTATTTAAAGGACTTGCCTAATGCTACATTTCCCCATTTTTCCCCTTCCCACAGAGCCAAGCTTCATGAAAAGAGTAGGTAACGATTTGCATCACTTCTTTGCTTCCCCTTAAATTAAAATGTTTCTGCTTTCTTTCAATTCACTGACTCTTCCTTGGCAATATGGCTAATAACTTCCTAATTCCTCATTTCACTGGATATCTGAAGTCCTAAGCTTCCTGGCTCTTACTTCTCCTTTTTTTCTTAAATAATTAATTTATTTTCATACATCATTGCTAATTTTTTAGAAATTATTTCCCCCCCCTTCAGGTGTCATTCCTGTAGTTTTCCCACCACCATAGGACCCATGATCCATCCCTTTTGTCCCTTACGTCCTTCCTTCCCCCCTGTTTTTACATTTCCCCTGCTATATGCCTTAGCTCTATGATCAGCTTGCATGTTTTGTCTTTTTCCTAGCTCAAACAGACTAACTGATCTTGAATATCTAGTTTATACATGCAAAGGAATAGTAGTCAAAATATAATAGCAATCAAAAAAGATATGTTCATAACATATGCAGAAATATAGATGGAACAGGAAAGGATTGTGCTATGCAAAATAAGTCAGAAGGATCAAGAGAAATATTGTATAGTTTCACTTACATATGGAATACAGGGAAATTTTAATTTAGCTTTTGAGATCCTTGACATCTTTATCAAACTCTTACTTACTGCTCTTGATTTCTGTGAACCATTTTGCTCTAAAGTTGCTTCTACAACCAATATCTTCAGATGCTCATTTTCAGTTTCTGCTTTTAGTCCCTCTTTTCCTACAAAATCAGTTGCTTCAGGTCTTGTGATGAGTCATCTCTTGTTGTTTGATATACCTTTTCTGCAACTTGGAAGTAACCTAACTTTTCAGCCTTTGTTTTATTATATTAAGTAACATCAGTTTACAGCACAGTATATGAATCATAAATATAGGATCCCATCTCTAACCTCTAATTTTAAATTTACCTATAAACACTTAAAAACTTTCACTTCTTTATCTCCATAATTATAATGCAATCATGCTGACAGTGGTGAATTTTTTCTTATTCAACACTGTCTTTCCAGCATTCCGTGCATACTTAGTGATCAATAAACTATTATGAAATGGATTCACACCTATATTATACACAGAACACTTCTTAATTTCAGATGTTCCCCAGATGTCTCAAGCACACATTTCACCTTTAACACATCACACGTTGTACCATGTTTGTGATGCTCAGCTGGTGAGTCAGTCAGAGTGACCATCAGCATCCAAATCTTGATCAAGCTTGTGATTCTTTGCTAACAGTTTGAAAAGGAAAATATACTGTAAGAACATAACTTCAGATTCAGTTATTCTTACTATTGTATAAATGTAATCCTTGAAAATATATCAGGGCTTACTGGTCTTATAGTACAGCATGAACCTACTGCTCTTTGTATTGAATATCTGCTTTTTCATCTGCTTGTAACTACTGTCATGCACCCTCAAATCCTTTTCTCTTTAAAACAAAAATAGATGAACTGTCAGTTTTTTCATGGAGGCATTCTTGTTTCTTGTTCTCCTATCTCTAGATTGTGGTAGGTCAGGTATAACCTGCCTAAAGCTCCTAGGCTAATCTTATTCATAGAATGTATCACTGCTATAAAAATCACCTGCTTGACCTCTTTCTCAAAAATGCATGTTATAAGCCTTTATAACTTCAATTAAAAATTTTAAATCCTTAAAAAAATGAATTCTAGAATTTGTATCTCTTAAACCTTAGTCATTCATCCTTTCAGCAAATTATTATAGTTTATTATATTACATTTGACCCTATGCTAGAAATCCTGAAGTAAGACAAACATGATCCTTACCTCAAGGAATTATCACTCTAGTGATGCAGTCATTCCTGAACGAACATTAAGAATAAAGTTGAAGAGCCAAGGGCCCATGCTGGGGAGTAGGTAGGCTGCTCCCCTCTTGGGGAAGCTGGGGCAGCCTGGAGACCTCCATGCAGCCCCAAGTCTCTGCCCCTACTTTCTATGGGTTTAGGTGGTGGGGACAACACCATCTTCAGGTGCCATATCCTGAATTAGAGTCCTCCCAGCCTCACTCTCTTGAGCAGAGAGTACAGAGGTCAGGGCGTAGGTAGGCTGCTCCCATCTGGGGGAAGCTGGGGCAATCTGGTAACCTCTGTGTGGCTCTGGGTTCTGCTCTCACCTCCTATGTATCAGGGAGGGAACTAGAAAACTGCCAGAGTGCAGCCTGGGGTGGGGGATCCCCCTTTGGTTCATTCTCACCTCAGTCATTATTCAGCTTAAATGAGAAAAACAACAATCCAGATGTAGATATACTGGAGGGGACAGAGAAATAAATAAAGGCCCTGAAGACACCCATCACCTGCCCAAAAATAGTACGGTCAGAACTCTGAAACACAAGACTGTGTAGGACAAGCGTGAAGACTTGCCACCAAGTAACACCAACATTTCTGGTGCTGGGGCTAACCTCCCCATCCAGAGATATTTTCAGCATGAGTAAGGAGCTCAATGGTGGGACAAAGTCACAAGGAAGTGGCAGTGGCCCATGGAGAACTGCAAACCAAGAGAGAGATGAGCCAGGCCAATCTTCTTTGGAGGCCTGTCCCACCAGGGAACTCCCCCATGGCCAACAACCAGGAAGTGGTCTCCCAAAGCCAGTTACCAGAGCTACAAGGTCCAAAATGCTGCACCAAGAGACTAACATTGGAATGTATGGATATATTTTATATCTTAAAAAAAGAATAATGTTGAAGTGCACAGCGGAGTTATGAAATTGTGTTACTGAGGCACAGTAAGGTAATCAAATTAATTCTGGTGAGTAGGAATGGGGCTTCTAATGGGGAATGGGTTAGAAATGAGTGAGAGTGTGTTTGTGGGGGGTGGGGCCGCATGAAAGGGGAAAGCACAGGGCTAGAGAATCAAAATGGGGGGTGGGGAGTAGGCACTCTAAGTGTGGAGCATAGTGAATACTTCTGTCTGCTGAGCCACAAGGATGGAGGAGGAGAGGGAAGGACAAGTCTTATACACAAGATTATGAGTTTAAACAATGCTGGACATTAAAAAAAAATTCATCAAAATGTTACAATACCTAATTATGAGATAAGATTTACATTTTTAAAAGTGTATATTTTTCAGCAAAGTGTAAAAGGAATTACAGGAAAATAAGACAAGGGACAAAGAACCAAAAGAGTTATCAGAAAATTTTATCTAGATATTGAGTAATATTTACAGCTATTCATATTAAACCTTTAATAGATGTTGAACAAAATAAAACTTGAGCTTTGAAAACAAACCATTAGACTCCCACTATCTCCGACTGCTAGGCAGCCAATATTAACATATACCAAAATTTGTTGTTGTTATTTTCCTTGCTATGTATTTTTAATTAAATTTTTATTGATTGCACATATATATATATATATATCCACACATATATATTATATGCTTGTCTACCCCAAGGTTCTCCCATTACCTTATCACCTGTGGGCCATTTTAATCTCTCAGTTCTGTTGACAGTTTTAAATTTTAATGTATAACAAAATTTAGAAAAAGCATTTTTGTGGAAATTGATGGAGAGGGGAAAAAAATCATCTTTTTTGCATATACTCTGAATACAGACTGTTAGTGTAAAGTTTCTCATAGTATTTCAAAAATGTTTCAACTCACTGTGAGAACACATTCTGATGAAGATAGTAGAGCATTGTATGTCATATATGGTCACATAGATGGTATGAAATCTTACAACAAAGATTTAGACATGTCTGTATGGGGTTAAACATAACTGATCAGTTTCCAAATGTTCTGAAATGCAAGCATTCTGATGCCAATGTCATTTCATTGTGTTCTCACACTCTCTATTTCCTTATCAAGCCTGGATTTCCAGGCATTAGTGTTCATGGAAGGATTCTCTCAAATGAGGTTTCAACCTCACACATCACAATTTCACCTTTCCATAGCTGAAACAATTTGAGGTATCCATATAATCAACAACACTAGAAATGTGTAAATAATCTGCCACAGGTCATCAGTGAATAGACTTGTTTGTCTAAAAATGTCCTTAGGTCAGCTAGCAGGATGCTGTTCTACTAACCTCTTCCCATTCTGGTTTGGTTTTGTGTTTTTCCATTACTGACTTCTCACAGGATGTGAATTTTGACTGCAATGTCACAGAATGGTGAAGACCTTTTAGAATTTCTCAAGAATTTATTGTTTCATGTTTTATTTTCCCTTAATTCTCAAATAAAGACTGTTGATGTTGTTTATAAAATATATCTGGGTGGCTAATAATAAGCTGTTGTTCCTCAAAAGATGACTTCTGAATCATAAAAAGCATTAATATTTTCCCGTAGTCCAGTAGCACGTTTCAAGAGGGAAAAAGTAGTTTACCAGGATGTATAGAAGGAATCCATGACTGTCTAAATTTGTTAATGTGCTGAAATATCAAATATTGAAACTGCTTCAGCATATCCACAATGCCTCACAGTCATGTAGATAAAAATCACTGAAATTAAAACTAAAACCCTATGCTATATAATGCATATTTTGTTCACTAGACTGATAATGAGTTCTTCTTAAATTTATCACTCATTCAGTCACCAGTCATTGACTGTCAAAAAAATGGCAGAATTCTCTTCTGATAAAGTGACACAGTATGAAATATATCTTTGCACATAGACTGTTATTCACATTGTAAAACTCACACCTAAGAAGGCAACACTATTAATTGGAAAATGTCTGCAGAAATATCCCAATGCATTGCAACAGTAGACTATCCATTTGTGGTTTGTGGACAAAAAGCAATAACAATTCTTTATTCAGTTCACACAAACCTTTAAGTAGGTTTTTAATGTAAGAAATTATTTTCCATGGTATAGCTGTAGCAGAAATGCTACATGCCACTCTGAAATTCTCCAATTTTGTACAATTGTTCTTTTTATAAAATTCCCTTCAGTTCTAACACAGTATTTTTATATTGAATTACTTAGAGATAAAATCTTCTACTCTTCCAAAAATGTCATGAGGCCTTCACTACTTGAAAGAGAGTGGGGTTTTGATTTTCCTTGGGAAGGAGAGTTCTAGGCTCTTTTCCATTTGGACTCAACTATATTTATTTATGCCCTGTATGACACAAAAAGATTCCTGTTGTAAAGTTCTAGATTCAGGCCCTCCCCATATTACTATGGGTTATTTGACAGTGTCAGGTATTTCACCTTGAAAGTGACATTCAAGTTGAATCAAAGACAAATAAGGAGGATGGAGTTCCCTCTCCCTGATCAGATCAGTGTAGTCCTTCCTAAAAATGAATGAAAAGTCATGCTATAGTCAAATTCACCTCTTCTTATATAATCATCTTCACATGCAATGAGTTAATACTTACCAACTCTAATTGGAAATCAACTTTATTCTCTTCCAAAGAAGGTTGGATATGTAGAGTTAGTTTACTGGAAAATCAACTTTGGTAAAGATGGCTAAATAGTACCCTTTATATTTTTTTATCATACTAGCAATATTAATGAAAATTCACGTAGATAAAGAGACAAAAAGAAACAATACAAGTATTAAATTTCTAGTTACTACAGTCTCTGAGATTTTGACTTGATCTTCCCAAACTGATAGCAGAACTCACAGACTTTTATGCAGACAAAGATTACCCATAGAATATCCACACAACACTTTCCTAAGGAATTGAAAACTTGGAGCAGAATTGAAGTTCTTATCTATTCTGCTTGTTGTACTGAAGACCTGGCCAACAGCAAATATTGCTTCTCCCTTCACCACCACACCAGTGTCTCCTGATCCATCAAGGACTCAATCCAAAGTCCAGTTCAAAAGAAAAGAGAATGTAGAACATTTTTGCTGAACCAAAGTGAATTTACCAAGGTTGGGGTTTGTGAAGTGATCAAGTTTCTTTCAATGCTTGCAAGCATATTAAACCAGCCAAAAGGCAAGATCCTGTGTCAGATTCTG
Source organism: Uropsilus gracilis (assembly GCA_004024945.1). NCBI lineage: Eukaryota > Metazoa > Chordata > Mammalia > Eulipotyphla > Talpidae > Uropsilus > Uropsilus gracilis. Next base: position 112,029 of record PVHY01001839.1, on the reverse strand, counting down.
TAGAAGAGATAAAATGAGTATGAATATAGGAATTTATTAAAGCAGGGGAATACCCCACTATGCAAATAATGGCAATAGATTCTCAACCCTCAGGTCTCTGTTGTGATGTTATTTGCTCAGAAAGGCTCTCCCATCAATCTCTTCTTATCTAAATCTAAATAGGTATTCCTCATTATACTTCTCTTAGTATGCTTTTGTTTTCCTTTTAGCAACTTCCATAATACACACTCATATATTTATTTCATATTAATTTGTTTCATACTTGTCTTCGCCACTAATTGCAAGCTCCAAGAAGGCAGGAGTGTTATTATTCTGGTTTTCTTTTTCTCACTCTTACTCAGAACAGAAACATAAATGTTTAACACTACAAAAGGGGGAGAAAAAGAATGTATGAAAAACCTGATTTAATTAATAAAGGTAAGGTACAAATAGAATGTAATTTGTTGATCTAGGGAGAATTGGAAATATTCATAATAGAAGAAAAATTTATTTACCTTTTTTAAAAGTTAAGGTAACATTGACTTACAGAACTATGTATGGTGTAAGTCATCCCTCCTCAGAACAGTCATCATAATACACCCAACACCAAGGTTCCATAGTCCTTTGTATAAACCATCAGTCCCCTGCCTCCCTTTGTTCACACAACCCACTCCTTCACTCCCTCTCATAGTCAATTCTACGATAATAGTCATAGGGTTGGTTTTGATATAGTTCTGTCAGTTTCTTTTTTTGTTTTTTATGTTCCCCGTGTAAGTAAAACAATCAATATTTATCTTTTTCCTTATGACTTATTTGACTTAACAACCCCTAGTCCCCCATGTTGTTGTAAGTGGCAAGAACGCAACTCTTTTTTATGGCTGCCTAGTATTATATTGTGTATATATTGCAAAATCTTCTTAACCTACCTATTTGTCCTTGGGCACCTAAGTCCTTTCCATGATTTGTGAAAGTGCTACAATGTGCATAAGAGTACAAATATTCCTGAGAATTTGTGAGGGGTTTTGCAGTATTCTAGTAGGAACTTCAAGTAGAATTGCTGGATTATACTACTTTAATAATTTAAGAAGCTTCTATCCTGTTTTATATTGATTCAGTCTACCATTCCTACCATAATAAGTTATCCCTTTTTCTTCATATTTTGCCAGTATTTGTGTTTTCAGTTATTTTTTATAAGATTCATTTTCATGGGAGTGAACTGATATTTCACTGAGTCTTTGAATTGCATTTCCCTAATGATAAGTGATGTTGGGTATTTTATCATGTGCTTGTTGGATAGTTGTACATCTTCATTTATTGAAATCCCTATTTAACTTCATCCATTTTAATTGGTTTCTTTTTTCTTTTATTTTTTTAGTTTCACGAGTTATATATACATATTGGATATAGACCTTGCAAATGAGTTATAGCAAATATTTTCTCCCATTCAACAGGTACTTTTTGTTTGAACAAATTTCTTGTTATGCAGAAGCTTTTTAGTTTGATGTGGTCCCATTTGTTTATTTTTGCTTTGCATGTCCTTTGCCATTGGACTTGTGTCCAATTTTTGATAATTTTGCTTTAGTTTTTTGTGTATATCATATAAGATAGTGGTCTAGTTTCATTCTTTTGTTTTTTCAGTAAACACAACATCACAGAATGTCTTACATATGTTTTTACTTTAATTTACCTTTCCATTTGAGTTGAGTCTTCAAAGTCATTATAAAAGCCGATGTCATGGTGTTTTGTCTATTTTTTTTTAACCTATGTACACTACTTTTCAGTTTTATATTCAAGTATTTAATTCACTTTGAGTTAATTTTTATGTGGTGAGAGGAAGTGTTCTAATTTCATTTTTTGTATGTATCTGTCCAATTTTCCCAGCACCATTTGTTGAAGAGACTTGCCTTCCTCCACTGTAGATTTTTGGTCCCTTTGTCATAAGCTAACTATCCATATAAGTGTGGATTCATTTCTCACTTATCAATTTACTCCATTGGCCCACATGTCTATATTTATTTCAAACCATCTTGTTTTGATTACTATAGGCGAATAGCATAATTTGAAGTCGAGGAGTATGACACTTTCATTCCTCCTCTTTTTTTGTCAAGATTGCTTTGACTACTTGGAATCTTTTGTAGTTCCATGTATATTTCAGTGATGTTTGTTCTATTTCTTTGATGAGTTTAATTGTAACTTTGATGGGAATTGCATTGACTATATATGTTGCTGTAGGTAGGATGGACATTTTAACAATGTTAATGTTCACAATCCTTGAGTGTGGAATAGCTTTCATTTCTTTGGGTTTATTTACTTTAGTAATCTTTATAGTATTCACTGACTAGTTCTTTCACCTCCTTCCATACTTATTTCTAGATATTTAATACTTTTTGAAGCTGCCATAAGTAGGTTAATTTTTTTTATTTCTTTCCCTTCTAGCTCATTATTTACATATAGGTATGCAACAGATTTTTATATCTTGATTTCATAGCCTTGGCCTTTATTATACTTGTCTACTGTTTCTAATAGCTTTTATCGGAGTTTTTGTGACATTTTTGCATATATTATAATGTTATTTTCAAAGAGTAATAGTTGCATTTATTTTCCAATACGAATTATTTTATATTGTTTTTCTTGCCTAACTGCTCTAGCAAAGACTTCCAAAACTATTATATAATGTAGTGGTGAGAGTGAATATCCTTACTGTATACCTGATCTTAGGGGAAATTTTCAGTGTTTCAGTGAGTGTGATCCTAGTTAAGGGCTTGTCGTATACATTATCAAAGGCATTATCAAATGTCTTCTCTTTATTTCTCACTATGATCATATTATTTTTGATAAAATTATCTGTTGATATAGTGAATTATGCTGATCGGTTTGTGTATGTTAAACCATCCTGGCATCCCTGGAATAAATCCCATTTGATCATATTGTATGATCTTTTAACTTTGTTGCTGAATTTCTAAGATTTTGTTGAAGGTTTTTGTGTTTATCAAAAGTAGTGAACTGTAGTTGTCTTTTTGTGCAATATTCTTGTCTACTTTTGATATCAGAGCAATGATAGTCTCATAAAATATATGTGGGAATATAGTCTGTAATAAAGAAAAAGTAAAAATCTAGGATTCTAGCATTCAAAGAGGAGGGAAAGAAAGAATCCCCACTGACTGTGATGGGGTAGGGAAAAGAGCAAAAACAAAAAAGAAAATGTTAAGACATAGTTTCAGGACTCTTTGATTATATAACAAATATATCAGACTTCCTATCTGGGGAATGCTTTCAACCAACCCAGCTAAAGGAAGATGAAGGACTATTTGTAGAGGTTCTGGGTAACATACCAGAACCTGGGTAACATACCAGAATTTTAGCACTGAGTTGTAGAATACTTTGTCATTCAGTTTTTTGATCCTCTATTCCTCTGTTTCTTCTCAAAAATAGAAATAGCAATGTTAAATATGTAACTTTAACAAATTAAAGGCTTTTCTCTCTTTATAATACAATTAAAATACTTGTCATTCATGTTGAATACAGACTCAATCTAATATTTAAATTTAGATTACTGAGTGATAGATCAGTGCTCAATTTGTGCTGTTTTTCCTTGTTCATTTTTTTTAATTTGACATTTTATGAACACTTGAACTTTAATGTGGCACACAGTACATCAAGAGCTGAACAATATGCCACTAGCAGTCATTGTTGAACTCAGATATATGTATTCAAATTAGCATTTGAGAAATATGTGTTTCCTTTGATGAGATTTGCAGAAGCATTCTTTGTCTCTGAGGATCAGAATTTGTTCTCATTTTTACTTTAATGAGCATCACTCCCTCAAATGAATCCTATGCCAGGAGAAAGCAAATGAAAAACTCTCAAACTGAACATAATGGTGCATCATATTGAGACTTTTCCATTCCAGGTAATTAGAACAGCAGCATGTTTGCCTGGTTCTGCTATCTTCTGTACCATGGTTCTGGGGTTTGTCCAGTATAACTTGTGACATTTGTTTCCAATCTGATATTTTACTACTTGCCTGTCCTGATCTTCAAATCTACCTAGGTACTGAAATGTTCACTTTCTTAATTATATAATTAACCTGATAAAAACCATAATTGTAGTATAAGCTAACATTTCAAGATACTCGTTGTCTGCCCATTGTTACATATATACTATTGCATTCTTAAAATAATGTTTCAGTGATATATCATTATCTATATTTTATAAATAAGGATATGTAATCTCCAAAATTATAAATAACTTGTCATGGTGATACAACTGGTATATAAAAAAATTTGAATCAGTTACATCTAGTTCAACATCCTTTTACTTTACTGCCACACTACCCTCAAACTACTGTTTTTTAACTCCTATACATACAATTTCTACTTAGACTACCAATTTTCTGACTACAAACTGGATTGCATTTATATTCTGCCTGTTTCTAACTATTACTGAGTTATGAAACTGGGAAAATAAAATCAGTTTGAATTTTTGAACAAGTTTATTGAAAAGCCTGACTATGAAATCAGAGATATTGATTAGAATCCAAACATTTGCATTTCATAAAGAGCTTCTGGAGAGCTATTTATCATTTCTGAACCTAGATGCCTCACCTATAAAATTAGAGCACTAATTAGTTCTCTAATTTTATGTGTAACAAAACTATCAGTCTTACTCTACGGCGTGTGCCCTTCAGCCCATCTGTTCAACACAATGACAGACTCCATCTATCTACTTTAACTTCCCAGTATATTTATAATATCTCATATTTCCCTTGTGATTTCTTAAACAGAAAATGTTTGTCACTCTTCTTTTTAAGAACACATAATATCCAATTTATGATAACCCTGCATATTCTTTTATATTTCAGTACCTGAAAAGGTATACTTCTCCTGAGTAATTTTTCATATGCTAGATCTATACACACTAGTAACTTGTAAATCATCAGATTATTTCTTTGCAGTGGTTACTATAAAACTCAGACCTAACCATTGGTCTACCTCTAGTAATCATTAATAATCTTAGAGCATATTTTCATATACTAAATTTAAAAAACAGTTTTCTTTACTAATACTTACCGCTATTCTAATTATCATAGTTATTAATTCATTCTTTATATCCTGTGATAAGATATATATCACCAAAGTAAGGCCAGGCATGGTGGCTCATGCCTGTAAGCTTCAGCCTATGAAGCGGCCGGGCTAGGGATCGCGGTTTGAGTCCCGCCTAGGGCCCATAGTGAGACCTATTCCCCCCCAGAAAACAGCTGAGCGTGGTGGAGTGTGCCTGTAATCCCAGCTACCTGGGAAGCTGAGGCTAGGGATTGCTTGAGTCTGTGGTACCCCGGGCAACGAAAGCCTGCGGTTGCACGAACAAAAAAATAGCAAGACCTAGTCTCAAAAAAAAAAAAAAAAAAAAAAAGATACATATCACCAAAGTACCTTGAAAACAATGTTTTAAATTGGAGAGTGGTACAACTGTTTACTAGTAAATGCATAAATGAATGGGTAGATAGATTAATAAATAAGTCAACCAACCAAGAAAGAAACAAAGCAATAAAGTACCCAAAGATTCTTTTTTGTCTGGCTACTTATTAAAGAGCAAAATCTAATGTTAATATATTTGGATCTTGGTTATTTCACAAAAGCTTATATAAGTGCCCAAAGGAGGTATCATCTTTATTTAGTAAACTGAAAATATCTTCATTTGTTACATAATTTAAAATGATGCCACCAACAGAATAAAATTTGTCTAACGTTTATAAAAACATTGTTTAGGAACAAACTGTAAAAAGCTCCATGGTTTTGTTGGTACTAGGCAAACTGAAGGAGACCATTGCATTGCCCACACATGTGTCTAGACAGGTGCCTCTTTTTGCTAATAAACTATTCCTTTTAAAATGAAAAAAAATGCATCAGAAAGTCATACCTGTCCAGATTTTTTTAAAAAACTTTTGTTAATAATGGTGAAACCAAAGTCCTATAGGAATAATCCTTTTTGATGTGTAAAAGTCTCGTCCAGTTTAGAACTCTGAATCAAACAGAATCATATTTCTTAAATACTCTTTTAACCCACCTGTAAAACAAATTATAACAACTCTATTTTCGTTTGTATTAAAAATAATGCCATTATCATTAGATTTGGTTTTTAAAGTCAGAATATTTTATAGGCCAAGATGTGTATGATATTTTCATAAATTTATCCAGACTTTTATTTCAGTCAGAAAATGTTTATTAAGCAAATGCCACCTGCCAGGCCCCTAGATAATGATACAGGAGTAATTAAGACAAAGTATCCTCTTGTATCTTACATCCTACTAGGATAAAACAGTAATATTGCAGGCACAGCACAGATAGTAAAAATAAAAGAAAACTGATGACACTGATAAGGATTTTAAAGGAAGTAAAATAGACTGATCAAAATATATTAGTCTGTATACAATCAAGAAAACAGAGCATTTAAAGCAAAATCAGTAATTTAGTGGAAAATAGAACAGTCAAATAGGATATTTGGACTTGCTAGAGATTGGCAAGACTAGAGTGTCATTACTACTCTTAGGCTGAGGGTCAAAGGAAAGAGTCAGGTTAACTGGGTTCTGGAAGAAGTTAGAGTTAAAGTACACTTGATGAGGGAGCTGGAGGCCAAGAGAATAAAAATAGGCCCTGCTGGAGACAAAACTCCAGGCAGAGAAGAGGAAAGGGAATGTCTCCCATTGCTTCATTAGTATCACCATTGGTTAAATGTACCAGCAAGCCATTAACACACCAGCCATGAAAGTACAGACTAAAATCACCAGCCTCACTGTCCAACAGACCAGTAGGAGATGGGCAAGGATTGAGTAAGAAATAAAAAATAAGCACCAGGTTTGCACAAGATTATGATTGCCAGGGAGCAAAGGATCTGGTTAAAATAGCCCTGAGGGATGGTCATATTAGGAGGTAACTGTTCACTGAAGGTGAGCAGCATGAGGAGATCAGAGGAGAGTATTTCCAACAGTGATACAGTAAATAAAAGACCTTAAAAATAGGAAAGAAACTTGCCAAGTTTGACGGTGTCATTAAGACTGCTTCGAGAGAGTGATAGGAGATATGATCAGACAGTTGACTTGTAAAAGCCCATCATAGACTTTCATGAGTCATGTAAGGAGTTTCCACTTTATTAAGCAAAGAAGTCTTGATGTTCCTTCATTTACAATAGAGGCACTGTGGAAACTGAGTGTAATACTGCTTAAAGCTGTCTGTCACTCTTAGGGAGAAATGGCTCTGCTCATATCTTGCAAGGACACAGAATATTGTAGAGCTGAAGCAAAGCTTTCAGATTTTATCCCTTGACTGTCTTCCCAACTTCAACAATGCATATATATTTAGATTAACTCAAAGAAGAGTTTGTAAGCCTGCATTGAAACAAACAGAACTCATTCTCCAGCATCACTCTCTTCTTCCAGGTGAATGTAAAAGAAAACCAACTAGCTTCAAGTCACCAGTTTAGCTGCTGACCCAAGCCCTAGTATTCTCATTTCAATGGCTGCTTTCTAAGCCCCACAGGTAAGAAATCTCTGTATGTTGATCCCACCACTTTCCTGTTATAAGAAAATGACAAGATTTCTAAAAGCATATTATTAATGAGACATTTGAGCTCTCTACATAAATGGCCTTATGTGACATAAAATATTATAGTTAGGTTGTTAATGACTTCAGGAACTAAAAATTTCATACAGTAGAGACTGATGAACCAAAGTGTAAATCAGCTATTATGTCTAGCATTTTTTCTTTAAAATAAAACTGATATAAATGAGAACCCTACAACAATAATACTTAAATAAAAAAATCGGGATCCACTGAGATAAGATTAAAGCATATCAGCTATTCACATACCAACAAGGAAATAGTTCATAAGTACATACTGCATGCCAAAACTCATGTCACATACTGAGAACAGAAGTAGGATGTGGTTGTTGGTCCTTGTGGGACATGGCATTGGAAGACATGGGTCTTGACATCCTTAGAGATTAATGATTATGGATGATACCACTGTATTTCCTGTGGCAACTGCCCTAGCACATACTAGGTGAAAAAGTAAATGAATGAACAAGTAATTCCTTTACATGCATCAACTTTATCAATAATTTCTGCAATACTTAACTTGAAATAGCCAGAAAATCTAAAAAAATGTTAGAATAACAAAAAGCAAGTTTAAACAGAATTTTTTTTAGCTAAAGTGTAATTGTTAAAGTTAAAAATATGCTAAAAATTGTAAATTACTGAGAAAAGATATAGATACGTATAAAAATTAAATCTTTGAGTAGAGTTTTGTAAGAAAACAACAACAAAAAGTCTAAACTAGCTTTTGTAGTAAGAGGGAAATCAACAATGACTAGGAGAATGGTACAAATAATTCAATAATCAACTATTTTCTAATACTCCTCTATAAATCATTACCTCTCTAAACTGTATAATTAATGTAGAAGCAAATTAGCATAGAATATAGAGTAGAATGCAACCTGTCAATAATTTGCAACATTTCTCTGAGAAGGTATACCCAAAGTTCACTTAATAAAAGCATATAGATAAATGTCTATATCAAAGATTAAGAGTTTGCTATATAATAATATAATTTTCCTCATTCACTCTTATGAAATTTCATACCTGTGAAAATTGTCTAACATCATAGTGACAGGTAATTTTCAAAGACAAAAATCTTTTATCATTATTAACTGCAAGATCAGTAAGCTAATTAACCTAGTAGTAATGCTTATATAATAATCTCTAGATATTCTGAAAACTGAAATTTTCTAATTTTAATGCTATAAATGATATTAAAATATTACAGTTTTTAAAAGCCAAGCCATAATTAAGAAGAAAATCATCAAAATAATCAGTCCATATGTCAACCTTATACTAGAGAGTGACGAGTATTGAGTATTATGTAGAATTAATACGTATGAAAAATCAATTGAATTCAATTTCCATCATTCTTCATAATTAAAATAAAAGCTGAAATAATTTTAACTCAGAAGAAATATTCCATTAAATCTGGCCCCAAATCTGCTTATCTAAAGAAATAAAAGGAGTTCATTTGTATCCAATTTAGGATAAATCTGTCATTGCAAGCAGAAGCATCTGTTGTTACTAGCATTTGTGTATCTGTGAATATGAATTAAATATGAATTTTACTTTCATAAGCTCTTTCTCCATTTAATTTCCAAATTCAAAAATTCTGGGTAGACGTATAGGGAAGTAGCCCTCTCCATAGTCTAAAGAAGATATGATACATTATGATATATATTAATTATAAAGAAGAGTATGAATGCTGAAGGGCAATGTGCTTTGCACTTGTTTAGCCCTGTATCTCTACATTTTAGCAAGGTATATTGTATTTGTATTCTTACATTTATGAAAAATCAATATTCTGTCACCTCTTTGATAGTCAGAATATATCACGTAACTCAGAAGCATCTACAGGTCTCGTTGGATGAACTAGTTTCAAGAATCAGAAAACAGTGGGATCTATTTCTTCCCTTAAAATTAAATGAACATATACCCAAAGAAAATAACTTCTCTGATAGCTGATTATCCCAGTATGTAGCAAGGTTTTTAACTTAAGCTTAGCTCTTCTTTAGATAAGATTTACACACATAGCATCATATCCCCTCCTATAGGGAAGACTTACCAGATTATTTAGGAGTGTTGATTCTCAAGACAATCACAACTGTGCTCCATGCATGACTATGCTCCTTCCCAGTTCTGTAAGTCTGGTTCACCTTTGCAAATCTGATAAACTTGATGAGATGATGGGAACTGTAAGAGAGAAAGATTCCAGTCCTCCTTTATCAAAAGGAATCAAGCTGTTGCCCCAAGTTAGCTAATTTAAATAGTGCTGTAATCAACATAGGAGTGTATGTGTCCTTCAAATTAGTGTTTTTGTATTCTGCAGGATTTTCTTGTACATATAATCATGTCATCTAAAATAATGTTAGCTTTGCTTCTTTTCCAATTTGGATTATTTCTTTCTCTTGCCAATTTCTCTAACTAAGGTTTCTAATACTCTTTTGAATAGTAATGGTAAGAGTGGTCATCCTGGTCTTGTACCTGATCATAGATGAAAAGCTTTCAGTTTTTCACCATTGAGTATGATGCTAGCCATGGGTTGTTGTATATGACATAATATGCTCATATGTCCCTTTAATCACCATTGCATTTTCATCATTAATAGGTTTTGGATCTTAAATGGTTTTTCTGCATGTACTAACAGGTTCATATTATTTTCTTCCTTTTTTTAATGTGGTGAATTGCGTTAATTGATTTATGGTTTGAAACACCCTTGCCTCTCAAGATTATGATATATGCACCTTTTAATATATGCTGAATTTGATGCACCATTTTGTCAAATTTTTGTGTGTCTCTATTCATCAGTCTAGTGATCTTTAGTTTTCTCATTTGTGATATCCTTATCTGCTTTTTGTCTCAAGATTATGTTGACTTTGTAAGCTGTAACTGGAGACATTAACTTGTCTTCAATATTCTGGAAGAATATGAGAAGGATAGTGTTAGTTTACTTTTGAAGGTTTTCTAGAGCATACGAGTAAAACCATGTGGTCATCAATTTTTAGCCTGGGGGAGACTTTGTTTTCTGTTTAAATTTCCTTGCTTTTAATTAGGCTGTTAATTTTTTCTATATCTCTAGATTCAACTTTGGAAGGTTGTATGATTCTAAGAACTTGCTTATTTCTTCTAAACTACCCCCTTTTTATTATAAAATTTTTCATAGTAGTACCTCATGACCCCATGTGTTTCTTACAGTTGTAACCTCTTCTTTTTGATTTCTAATGATTTCAAGTGTTTCCTCCATTTTTATTAGTGATGTAAAGCTAGTACTCATGCTTCTTGTCACATCCATTATTAAAAACAGAAAAAGAAAAGAATTAAGAAAATTAAGTAGTTTACCACAATAAATCCCAGATTAGAATTTAGAATTAGAATATAATTATAAAATTATAATACTGAGAAGGAAATGGAACCAAAAGTACATCATCTTAATCTTTTTTTTTTGAGAGAAAAAAAGAACAAATTTAATTACGTACGTATGGTGAATTTACATGGCTGTAAATTCCAAAATAAATGAGACAGACTGCCGGTTTATATGCCGAGCTAATAAGGAGTGAGTTCAGGACGTAGGGCATCAAGGAGAGAGGTCAGTAAAGGCCCCAATGGCTCTCAGGAAAAATGGTTACCGTTACCTTAAAGCATGCAAAGTACCCAGATTCCAGGTCATCTCCAGAAATAACCTTTTTCTGGGAGAAACCTATCTTAAGGCTGGACAAACATCATCTTAATCTTTTCCCTTATTCTCCCCCATGTGACTCTCATAGTGAAATTGATATGGTGTGCCTCCCCCCCCCCCCCCCCCCGTTTAAGATTGCAGATTTCAAGGACAGGTAATGTTAAAATGGGGGAATGACCTTAGCTGGAATTTTCCTTCAGGGGGATGCAGGGGAAAGAAAGAAGTGAAATAGTCAAGGTGAAACAGATTTCCTGGAAGGTGGGAAATCAGGGTATATAAAGGGTGTGCAAACAAAGAGAAGGGTTGGTTTTAAGATTCAATTGGATTGGGATTCCAATATGGAGAGGAGATGGGAATCGGCCATCTTGTTAAGATGTGAGCCATGTGAGCTTGGCCATGTGGCCACCGAGGGCCTTTAACCCTCGGCTGGCCCAGGCTGGCAGCATGTGTGCTAAAAGCAGTTAAGGAGTTTGCAGATTTGAACTCCGTGTTGGAGTTTGTTTTGCTGAGTTTGATTTGTGTCTGAAAGAGGCCCTGCAAAAGTTAGGCCTGAGAAGAAAGTGAACTTTGCTGGTTTGGCACCGTGGAGTTTCTGCTACCTGAAGGTGACAAGGAGAAGATAGCATGGAAGACAAGGAGGAGCAGTCAAAAAAACATGTCTTCAAGCGTCTGGAGATGGACTCTGTCTGGACATTGGTGAGATGATCAGGACTGAGAGACACTGAGGCTATTTGGGGCAATCTGGGGAACGACTTTGGACAATACTAAGAAAGGTTTTGGACAAAATGAAGTGTTCTGAGTCTTACATGTTTCTTTTGTAATTATTAGGATAATTAGAAATCACTTTGTTAGAAATAAATTAGTCTGCACTGATAGTCTTGCATTGGTTTGGTATTTTGGTTGAGAAGGCTGGGGATGGTGGTAAGAACCCACGAGTGGAAAGTTTAAACTGTGTTTTAAAGTTTTTCTTTTCTGCAGTTTTTG